>CM053577.1:134499115-134567600 GCA_028646485.1 Cryptoprocta ferox | reverse complement strand
ATGGGGAGGGGAAGGAGGAAAAAGAGTTAGGGAGAGGGAGGGAGACAAAACACGAGAGACTCTTGAATACTGAAAACAAACTGAGGGGGGAAGGGGAAGGGGGAAAGGTAATAGGGGGTGATGGTCTTGGTGGAGGTCACTTGTGGGGAAGAGCACTGGGTGTTATATGGAAACCAACCTGACAATAAACTATAAAGTTAAAAAAAAAAAAAAAAAGAATAACCTGGAGAAGAAGCAGTTAAAACATTAAAAAGTTGAGGGCAAGCTAAAACTATAATATTCTTAGAAGAAAACATAGCCATAAACATAGGTGAACCTCAGGTTAGACACGGTGTCTTAGACATTGTACCAAAAACATGAACCACAAAAGATAAAAAAAAAAATTATAACCTCTTGGTACATTAAAGGACACCATCAAGAAAATATACAAGACAACACAGCAAATGGGGGAACATTTTTGCAAATCATAAACATGACACGATTTAGATCTAAAATATATAAGGAGTTCCTGCAACTCAATAATGAAAAAACAAATATATCGTTTAAAAATAGGGAAAAGATCTGGACACTTTTCCAAGGAAGATATATGAATGGCCAATAAGCATATGAAGAAAATGTTCAATATCATTAGGCAACTAGGGAATGCAAATCAAAATCACAATGGAGGGGCACCTGGGTGGCTCAGTCGATTAAGCGTCCGACTTCGGCTCAGGTCATAATCTCACGGTTTGTGAGTTCGAACCCCGTGTCAGGCTCTGTGCTGACAGCTCAAAGCCTGGAGCCTGCTTCAGATTCTGTGTCTCCCTCTCTCTCTGCCCCTCCCTTGCTTGTGCTCTGCCTCTCTCAAAAATAAATAAACATTAAAAAACCAAAAAAAAAAAAAAATCACAATGGAGTGATGGGGAGCTACTGTTTAATGGGTAGAGATTTTCAGTTTGGAAAGAGGAAAACATCTCGGAGGTAAATGAGATGATGGTTGCACAATATTGTGAACGCACTTAAAGCCACTGAAACATACACCTAAAATTACCCAAAGTATTTCATTTTATGTTATATATACTTTACAATAATGAGATACCACTCCACACCCACTAGGACAGCCATAATCAAAAGGGCAGACAACAACACGTGTAGGCAAAGATACAGAGAAACTGGAACATTTCTACATTTCTACATTGCTAGTGGGAATGTAGTAAAAGGGTGCAATTAATTGCTTTGGAAAATCATCAGGCAGAGCCTCAAACAGTTAAACAGAGTTGCAATAGGATTCCAGTCCTAAGTATACACCCAAGAGAAATGAAAACATATGCCCACACAACAACTTCTACCCAAACATTCAGAGCAGCACTATTCATAAAAAGCAAAAGGTGGAACCAACTCAAGTTTCGTCAGCTGACGAATAGGTCAACAAAAGGGTGAATATCCATACAATGAAATATCATTCAACCATAAAGGGGAACATGATAGACAGTAGTCCCCCCCTTATCAGTCATTTCACCTTCCACAGTCTCATTTACCTGCAATCCAGAAGCAGATGACCTTTCCTCTGACACATGGTCAGGAAGTCAACAGTGGCCTAACCCTCCATCACAGTGCGCATGGCGTGCCCTCACGTAGGCATGTTATCATCACACACCATCACAATGAGAAGGATGAGTACAGTACATTAAGGTATTTTGAAAGACAGACCACATTTACGTATTAGACTGCATGATACATTACATCGCATTATACTTCTATTATAGCGTATGACTATAACTGTTCTATTTTAGTAATAGTAACTGCTGTTAATCTCTTACTGTGCCTAATTTATAAATTACACTTTAGCATAAGTACGTATGTATAGGAAAAGAAAACACTGTATATACAGGGCTCGGGGAAATCCACAGTTTCTGTGTGCACCGGAGGTCTTGGAACACATCGCCATGTAAAGGGGGGACTACTATATACTAAAACATTATGCTAATCAAAAGAAGCCAGACCAAATAAGTCAAATACTGTACAACTCCATGTGTACAAACTGGCCAGAATAGGACAATCCTCAGAGACAAAGCAGATCACTGGCTGCCTATGAACAGCTGCAACAGAAATGAGAGAAGCTGTCAGGGAGGGCTGGCTTTCTTTCTGGAGTGATGAAAATATCCTAAAATTGACTGTGGTGATTGTGGCGTAATTCGAACTTACTGAAAATCATGAAATTATACGTGCTTCATGACAGCACTATATGCTATGCCCATTATACCTTAAAAAGGCTGTTATTACAAAAATAATAATAATAATACAGGCTGAGAGTGGTCAAACGTTCTAATGTCAAGGTCATGAAACTCAAGGAAAAACTGAGGATAATATTCCAAATTAAAGAAGGCTTCAAGAAAACTGACAATTGAATGCAACTTTGGATCTGGGGCTTCTTCTTTTCCCATAAAGGACATTATTGGGACAACTGGGAAGAGCTGAATACAGTCTTCACATAAACCTAGAGTGTATCAATGTTAATTTCCTGATTTTTATAATTACACTCTAGTAGTATATGAAAATATTCTCATTTTTTAAGTATATGGGTATTCAGAAGTAAAGAGGCATCACATTTGCATCTTACTCTCCAAAGGATCAGAAATAAATGTATACATATATATTTTTAAAAGATAATTATAAGCAAATTTATTAAAATATTAACATTTGCAGAATCTGGGTAAAGGGCATATGGTAATTCCTTTTGTTTGCAACCTTCCTCTGAGTGTGAAACTATGTCAAAATAAAAGCTTGAAATATGTGTGTGTGCATATGTATGTGTTGAAGAAATAAAGAGATTTTCTTTTACGTTGATGGTCACACAGAATTTGCTCAAACGTACATATGCAGCTGAAAATATATTCTCTGATTTTTATGTTTTATTTTATATGTGGGAGGGAGGGAGAGAGAGAGAGAGAGAGAGAGAGAGAGAGAGAGAGAGAGATCGCGCGCACACATGAGAGCAAGCAGGGTAGGGACAGAGAGAGAGGGAGACACAGAATCTGAAGCAGGCTCCAGGCTCTCTGAGCTGTCAGCATAGAGCCCGATGCGGGGCTCAAACTCACGAGCAGTGAGGTCATGACCTGAGCCAAAGTCAGATGCTTGACCGACTGAGCCATCCAGGCACCCCATTGTCTGCTTTTTTTAAAGAAGAACTTGATTCCATTTGCTTTACGGCAGAAAAATCAATGTCCCCTACACATAATTTAATCGGTAGGCATGTGAGGGCCTCTAGAACTTGAAAAGAAGGGTCTACCAGACATTAAGAAAATTAAAACAGCACTTGATTACAAACACACAGGGGGAAAGTTCAGTGAATGATTTAAAGAAAATACCGTGTTGCTCCCATTTCTAGCGAGGTGGATACTGGAGGAAGTGGTAGGAGAAGAAGAAGGGGAAGCAGAGAAGGAAGGGAAGGGGGGGCACTTAAATGGGAGAGGGGAGTTAGAAGGCAAAAAGAAAAAAAAAACACGTGGGAGGCAGGGAGAGAAGAAAAAACAATCAGGAGAAAACGAACTCAAGATCCACATAGAGTAATGAAGACTATATTGAATTCATTCTGCAGAGAAAAGGAAAGCTGTTCTTAATTAATACTATAAATTGTAGCCCTGAATACACAAGAGCTTGGTTTCTGGCATATAATTCAAATAAAATAAATAAAACAGTATCTTGTGTCCTTCAGGCACTTAGTTATAAATATACAGGGGAGAAAGGGGCATGCAGTATGTTCTATTACTCACTCCATATGTTCTCGACAATGAAGAAAGGAGTTAGTGAACAAACAATTCATAAATAACATTAATGAGTCACTCTGCTGCAGAACTTTTAAAAGAATTCCATAAAAGTATTTTATTCAGCTATTATGAACTACTCCAAATTTCTAACTAAACACATATTGAAGAAACAAACCTATACAAAGTCACCTAAAACAAGTCAAACTGCTCTTGGTTTAGAGCAGTCCTATCCAACAGAACTTTCTACACGGGTGGAAATGTTTATGCGCTGTGCTCCCCAACATGGCAGCCACTGGCCCCATGTAGTCACTGCGTACTTGAAATGCGGCTACTGGGACCGAGAGACTAACTTCCAACGTGAATTAATTTAAAGAGTCACATGCGGCTGCTGGCAGCCAGACCAGAAAGTGCAGGTTTAGTGTACGGCTGAGACAGCCACCCAGCGTGCGGCGGCCTGTGATGGCAGCTCCAGGAAACTAACACACACCGCAGACAGTTCCGCCAACGAGGCTGATAAAAAGTCCAGTCAGGGAGCAAGCTGATACTGCTGGGAGGTCGGAGGCTCTTGGCCTAGTAAGCACTTCAAGGATCTTTTTCCTGAACAACTAGCAGCTAGATAAGTTAATGACTAGTAATAGCACAGTGATAGCTAACATTTGTTGAGCGATTACCGTGTCCCAGGCTCTATCACACGTCACATGCTCTATCACATTTAATCCTCAAACATTCCTAGGCAGGAGATACTATTGTGATTGCCGAGGCTAAAGGAGTCAAGGCACAAGGATATCCAGCTCAGGTCTTGCCAGGAGTTTTTACTAGATCTCACCTGGGAATGGCACAGGGGACGTGGGTGGTACATTTCATGACTGTTCCTTTTCCTATATACATGGAGGTCATCACTAAAGGACCACAGAATGCTATCCCACTAAATCTGGACTTTAAAGAGACCCTGGTAACAACTATTCCCCCAAACTTTCCCCACAAATCACCAACAGCGTACATGCATTCACTTCACGAGTATCTATTAAGCACCAACAAAGCACAAAGCACTCTTCTAGCAACTGGGAACACAATGGCGGAAAATACAAAGTCCTTGCCTCATGGGCCTTACATTCTAATGGGGACAGCGGAGAGGGGGGCATAACATGTCAACAGTGAAAATGTTCATGTCTTGTCATGACAGATCCCATGAAGAAAATAAAATCTGGGAGCGGCAGAAGGTGGAGACGGCAATTCTGCTACGGTGGTCCCAGTAAACCTCTCAACAGGCAGCATTAATCCTGGGACCTGAACCACAGACAGAAGCATGAACATGAACCTCCAGGGTCGGAGACAGAAATGGTGGTGAATGGGGCGCCTGGGTGGCTCAGTTGGTTAAGCATTCAACTTCAGCTCAGGTCATGATCTCACAGTTTGTGAGTTCAAGCCCCGCAAGAGGCTCTGTGATGACAGCTCAGAGTCTGGAGCCTGCTTCGGATTCTGTGTTTCCCTCTTTCTCTGCCCCTCCCCTGCTCACGCACTGTCTCAAAAATAAATGGAAAAAAAAAAGAGAGAGAGAAAAGAAATGATGGTGAATGAGGGGCACAGTGAGACGGGAGATCAGATAATTAGTGGAGAAAGCCCAGGTGAGACGCTGCACTGCCTGCCACACCGTTCCGACCCCATTCTGCTTGCACAAGGACGTCACTGTGGGGTCAAGGGAGCCCCTTGAGCAGCAGCACTGAGGCTAATTCTAGTGAAAATGTACCCGCATTGCTCTATTACTTGCACGGATCTGCCTGGGGCTTTACTATTTCTAGACTTTATCCCGAGACACCTCAACTCCTTTCAGAAGAGGTTAATACGTTATAGGTACACATTCACACAGATCCAAAGGAAGTCTCTCACTGGCTCCTTTAACTGACTGTATGTAAATAAACCAGGACAACCTGTCCGGTCATTACCATTCTAACTAAAAAATACCAAACCAAAACTTCAAAACCACCTATACACTCTATCAACCTTTAAAAAAAAAAAAATGCCTTTTACCGTAACGGGAGTCTGTTTCAATAATCAGCATCTGATAGGTTAATAGTCAATATGGACTTCTCTGTTTAATAAAAAAAAAAATTTTTTTAAAGCCATCTTTCTCCTGAAAGTTTTTCTCCAGGTTTTGAAGGAAAATCCCTACCTCCCTACCTCTATCCATGGTTTTGGAGGAGAGCTCGATGCCCAAATCTCTGAAATGTGGGGAGGCCCATTAGCAGTCACTAAACTAACCGTACTAGAAAAAAAACACTGAATTCACAAGCCCGTGAACAAATTTGCTAGCGAGATACACAAAAGAATACTGGATGCTACATGTGGCTTAACTTTTTCAACAGAACTTTCTCATTTTCCAGGATAGTTTTATCATCTTTCATCTCTTCATTGAGAAAAATCCTGCCCCAATGGCTGAAACAGTCCTTTCATCAAAAGTTTATGTGGCAGCACATTCCACACATCACTAAAAGCATATTTTCTACCTGAATGGTACCAGTGAGTGACTAACACTCACTAAGAGATAAAAATAACTAAAAGACTGATAAGGCCAGGCCAAATGGATGCCAGGCAAAATGAGTATCAGTACCAGAAACTTCTTCCTCTTAAATCCAATTAAAATACCTATAAAACTTTCTGTAGTGGAAAAAAACAACTTCCTGCAATTATGACAAAACTCAACATGCTAAAAACACAACTGTATAGAGACACATTATTTTGGACAATACTATGAAGTAAAAAATTACTTTTAAAGTGACACTAAAGTTAAAAAGAGAGTTAATAATAGAAGCAAAACACAAATACACATTAGAGATGTAAAACATCAACTAATAAATAATGGTGTATGTCATAGGCAAGATACTGGCCTCTCAAAAATGTCCACGTCCTAAGCCCCAGAACCTATGAACATTACCTTCCCTGCCAAATGGACTTGGCAGATGTGAAGAGATTAAGGACCCTGACATGGTGAGATTAACCTGGATTATCTAAAATGGGCCCAATCCCTTCACAGGAATCCTTAAAAGGTGAGCGTCTTCCCCTTCTGGGACAGAGAGAGAGGCAATGATAAAAAAGTCAGAGAGAGAAGGTGCTGCTGGCTTGGACCACAGAAGAATGGGCCACCAGTCACAAGTCCTTGCAAGAGGCAAGGAAAAAGATTCCGGCAGTGCCTCCAGAAAAGAATGCAGCCGTATCAACACCTCGACGTTAGTCCAGTAAAATTCATGTCCAACTTCTCATCCCCACGGCTGTAAAATAGGAAGTACACACTGTGTCAAGCAACTCTATTTGTGGTCACTTGTTATGTGGCATACAAAACTAATGCATTAGTTAAGAAATAATTAAGAAACAAATATGAGAGCATAAAACAGGAAAAGAAAAAATTAAAGATATATGCTGGAAAATAGAATATAGAAAAAATTGAGTTAAATGCACACTTTGTATTTAACATTGACTAGATACTGTACTAATAAGCACTGAAAGTAATGTAAAATATCTAAAAATGTAAAATAATAATAAAGAATATCCCTGGCCTTAAGGAGTGTCCGTCAGAGTAAACTACAAATAAACTCAAAAGTTAAATAAATCTTTTTCTTACTTTACAAAAAAGAGTTTAAAAGAGAGAGAGAGAGAAATACATACTTTATCAGACCTATTCTGAGATCCTGGGAATATACATTTTAAGTTTCAAAATCACAGAAGAATCTCATTACCCACACTCATCACTAATCCCATCCAAATTTTCCAAGTTTCTACCATATCAAAATTTTATTTTTTTTAATGTTTTTTTAATGTATTTTTTAGAGAGAGAGACAGAGACGTGAGATCATGACCTGAGCCAAAGTCGGACGCCTAAACGACTGAGCCACCTAGGAGCCCCTACCATATCGAAATGTTAAAAGGCAATGAAAAGTGATAAAAAGACAAATCTTTCCCCTATGTTAAGAGAGATTGATTTCCTACTGTTCAGTGATAGGAGTCCTTTATTTATTCTAGACATAAGCTGTTTAGAAGATCATGTATTTGCAAATATTTTCTTCCAGTCTGTGGCTTACCTTTTCATTTCCTTAACAATATCTTTTGAAAAGCAACAGTACTTACTTTTGATAAAGTCCAATTATCAATTTATTTTCTTTCATGTCCTAAGAAATAGTGGTTCCGTGTCCGTGTCCGTGTCTGTGTCTGTGTGTGCACATGTGTGTGTGCGCATGTGCATGTGAGAGCATGCGTGTGCATACCCAGACATCCTAAGAAATAGTTTCCTAACTCAAGGTCACCAAAAAAGAGGGGAAGGTGGGAAAAGATTTCAACACTTTACCGAAGATGTACGGATGGCAAATAATCACATGAAAATATGCTCAGCCACTACAATGAAGACTCTAAGCTGGAGTCCCAACCGAAGCAAGTCAACTGCTGCTACAGAACGAAAGGGCACAGCAGTTCTGGAAAATACTCTGGCAGTTTCTTGGAAGGTTGAGCAGATGTTTACCATATGACTAGGCAATCCCATTCCTGGGTATTTACCCGAGAGGGTGAAGACAGTGCCACATGCAGATCCATGCATGAATGCTCACAGGAGCTTTATGTAATAGCCCAAAACTGTAAACAACACAAACTTCCATCCACTGGTGAACAGATAAACTGTGGTCCATCCATAAAGTGAAATAATCCTACATAATAAACACTAACAAACTAGTAATAATCACAACAACATGGATGAATACCAAAGGCATTATACTAAGTAAAAAAAGCAAGAAACAAAGTAACATGTAATTCCATTTCTAGGACATTCTGAAAGTGGCCAAACTATAGGACAGAAATCGGAGGCACGGTTGCCAAGGACTGTGGGTATGTGTGTTAGGCTGTGGAGCAGGAGGTAGGGGGCTGACTGCAAGAGGACACAGGGAACCTCTGGTGCAGTGGAAATGTTGTTTCTTAACTGTGATCGTGCTCACACAACAGAGTACGTTTGTCAAAATTCATCAAAAATAAATTACACTATATGTTAATTATACCTCAATAAATCTGTCTTAAAGTAAGAAAAAGGATCAGTATAAATAACATACAAGAAAATAACGAACAAATAATGAATACGGGGCATAGAGGAACAACCACTCGGTTTTACCACTTCGTCCTGTCATTTCTTCCAGGCTGTGCTACTGCTCACAGTCCTTCACCCTGTCCTGTTGGGTCTCACTTGAGCATTTCATGCAATGCAAATCCCTTCTCTCCACCCTCGCCGACCCCTATTTATCACTCATCTGCATTCCTCCAAACTACACCTGTTAGGCTACCCCCTCTGAATTAGAACTACTCAGGTTCAAGACACACTTCCTGCTGGTCCTCCGCCTTCCAAGCACCCTTAAGCACACATGCTTTTCTTAGGTATGTTGTGGCTTCTGCTGAAACCCCTTTCCCCTCTTTCCATCCAATCGCTACTCTCAGCTCTGAACCCCAAGTCTGGGACGGTTTCATCCAATGTGTGTGCCCACAGGGGACTTATCATTTCTGCATATTCATCATGATTATTTGTGCCTCTCTTTGGATTTCACGGGTTTCAGGCGAAGACATTTTAGTCAGCTCTGCATCTCTAGCAAACAGTTCTTGTTCCAGGCACAAAGTGTGCTGCTCAATGTTGATTCTATTAGTTAAGTGATTTTAAAATAAATTAAAGAAATAATAATAATACAGCTAATACAGAGAGAGCACTTACTATATGCCAGGCACCATGCTAACCACATTACAGGTATGAACCGATTTAATCCTTACAAAGCTCAGAGTTCGGTTCTATTATTACCTCCCGTCTACAGGTGAAGAAACTGAGGCACAGAGAGGTTAAGTGACTTGTACAAAGTCACAGAGCTAATTAAGTGCTGCATCAGGGATATGAACCTATACAATCTAACTCCTGAATCCGTGCTCTTAACTACAAAGATATGCTACTTCCTTAAAATATTTGAATGGCTGAAGAATATATACACATAAGGTAAAATTAGAAAAGGCCACAAAAGAAATGAAAACAAAGGTACAAACATGAATGGGCTTTTAAATCGACTTGTCATTCTGTTACAATACTGCCTTTTTAATAATTAAAGGTAAAAAAAGGGGGGGATATAACAAGATGAAATACATGAAGTAGAGACAAACTAGAAGACACAATTTCTCATGCTTTGCCTTCGATATCAATGCCACTATTACTGTGACATTGTTCCACTTCATGAATTCATTTACCTTTTGCAATAAGATATACGACAGAAATATTCTCAAATAGAGCCTCTTTCAAATGCTGCTTTATTTATACATGTAATTTTCCAAATTAAAGTGTCCACATTTGAAATACTCATTATCCTGTTTGACTTTTCAGTATTAGGGCAGCCTGACTGAAAAGATGTTTAATCCACTGTAAATCAACCTGGTTAATAGTCCCTGAGATAAGTGGACACCTGTGTTGAACGACATTTTTGCTCAGCTATCCAAAGACAAGTGTGCACCTGCCCGCAGGGCTCAGAGCTGGCAAATCAGGAAGTTTTGTCATTTACCAATTTTCAACATGAAATCATATATTCTGCTGTGAACTGATGTTTCCAAATGTTATAACCTGTGTGTTAATGCACATTTTATTTAGTATTTCTAGAGATAGTATATAACTACAAAGATAAGACTAATGAATCAAGATCAAGTTCAAATGCAGTCCTTATTTAATAATGAGCACAGAAAATCAACACAAAAGGTATTTTGTAAACATGCACCCTCCTAAAAATTTCAAAACCAACCCTCCAAATAAACATTGCACCTATAAACCATTACTGCAATAATGGAGGAATAACACTACCTGAAGAAGAACTCAAGCAAATATTGTTTCATCCACCTATTCCTAACACAACTTCTAATTAACGGACCCAAAGTATATTTCTCAAAGTACACTGGACCCTTACCAAGAGATTCCCAACTAATCAATCTCCCTGTGGTCTAGGAACCCATCCCGCAACATTCTGTTGGAGAAGACATCCTACGCTCACACTAGTTATCCAAGAAATGGAACTAGGCTCCAAGAGGGAAGGGATCTTTGATCATCTTGCGTACAGTGGCATTCCTAGCACTTGGAATAAGTGCTACCACATAACAGGCATTCAGAAAGTACTTGCTGGAGAAAAATGATGTGGCGACCCCTGGGATCTGAAATCAGGCTTTTGGAATCCTGAAGTCTACTTTTCTTTTTTCTACCAGATTTTAACAGAGTACAGTCTACTTTCTGGTTGACTAATCTAAAAGAAACTTTCCTGACAACACAGGAGCTGAAAAGAAGGAAAGGAGCATTCAGTAGGTATCACAAGATCTTGGAACTACGTACAGCTAGACACAGAGTAACCAAATAAACACATAACAGCAGTGATTTTAGAAAAAAAAAATGGCACTGCATGAAAACTCATTCCAAGGTGGATGGCTAACCATAACTATTCCCCCTCAAGAGATAGAATTTTTCACTGTGAGGTAAAATGTTTTAAGCTCCTCATTCTGTACTGGTGTCCTCTAAATACTTATATTCTAGATATAAAATAAAAATTGCATTTAATCATGCTATGAAAGAAGTTTTGGTTAAAAAAAGAAAACAAAAACCTTTTCATCTAAGACATGTATGTTTTCTAACCTGTTCTCACTCCTCTCCCAATATTAAAAAAAAAAAATTATAGACATTTTTGTGCTCCAGAATGGGAACAGTTTAGAGGTTACTTCCACCAAGCCCCATTCTGCTGGACCCAGAGGTTGGTAGGTTTTGATATTCTGTTATTTTCCTTTCATTCACCACATATTTGTATATAATACAAATAATATTAATTACAACCGGGTAGTTTCAGGAGACAGTAGGAGAGATGACAATAAAATGCTCAGAGGTCACATGACTTATAACTATGTGCCCTCACTACATTGCTATCTCTGATAATGAAAACGAATTAAATGCGCCATTTCTAAAGGTGGATACTGATGGAAATTCACACGTTACAATGGTAGTAATATCCTTTTTAAATATTACATATCTTCTTAGATGCCTAATCCATGAGTCCTTGCAAAGACAAGGATAATACGTCCATTAATTCAGTTGTACAGTATGGAGCTTGGGCACCCACTGATCCCCACCTAAACGCAGCTCTTTATTTCAATCACCTGGCCAAAAGAATCAACACGTCCTCCCTGTGTGTGTGGTGAACAGACAAATCCTAGCAGATGACAAAAACATAGAATGCAGTTACAGGGGTTCTTTCTTCCCCTTCTATTAAAGCCTTCCATGACAGATATTCTATGAGGGGAATTTTGTGAAGGAATATCCGTGTTCGCTCAGTCTGTAAATCCACTGAGCAATAAATTTCCAAACACCCTCGAAAACAGGTTTCCTAGTGAGTCAATGAACTTAAACATCTTCATTTTTTTTATACTTCAAAATTTGTTTTCTTTGTATAAATCAATTAATTTATTTCTTTATTTCAGTGAAACTCACTCTATTTCAGAAGGTTTCCATTTTTGTAGCAATTCTAACAACTATCTTCAGAAACGGGTCTTTTCAAACACCAGTTACAGATGATTTTGGTGTCCTACTCTAGATTTTTTTAAATTTTAGGTTCTATGGACATGATTTTTATATATAGTTGGTTATGATGCATGTTATAGACATGCTGCAGTGGAAACAACATAAAAAATGATGTTTACAAAGAATAATGTCACAGTTTCATCAGAACGCTAACTATTGAAGACACAAATTACAACTCAAACAGTGTTACTAATAGTGTGATTCCACTTTTGGAGACTTCTCACAATATACTGACTTACAATTAAAAAGCCCTTTGTGGACATCAATATATGATGTGTATTTCCTAAAAATTAGAAAATCCTTATATCCAACAAGAATAGTTAAGCAAATTATGGCGTATCCTTCAAGAGAATGCTAACGCCAAGATTTAAAACAGTTTAGTCTATGTGCTGCCGAAGCGAGCACAAGATTTGAAATGGTTTAAAAGCTCATGGGAAAATAAGGATACAAAATGGTTTGGAGATTACAGCAAGTCAAATGTGCAGAGGCTGAAAGTCTAAAGGTGGGGTGCCTGGCTGGCTTGGTCGGTAGAGCAAGCAATTTTTGATCTCGGGGTCTTGAGCTCAACCCCCACATTGGGCATAGAGCTTACATTAAAAACAAACAAACAAACAAAAAAACACAATGTGAGAAAAAGAAGTGAAGGGGATAAGCAAAGTTATACTGACTGCGTTTCAGTGATGGAATTATGAATATTCTTTCTATTCCCCTTTTAAAACATGTGCTCTTAAGTTATTTCTCTATTATCATAAAGGAGCAAAATAAGTCTAAAGAACTTTCAGAACACAAGGGGTGCTAGATTAAATGGGGAGGAGAGAGATGTCAGCCACCAAAGTCATGAGACGCTATCACCCTTGAAATCATCGTCCCCATTACCAGCACTGGGCATCTTTCCGTAGACTCTCCCCTCCCTCCTAACGTATACTGAGCCCATCGCTTGCACATAGTGGAGTTCAGGAAAATGGTACCACACTGTACACAGACCAGAGGCTTTGTCATGCTAAACAAATTATGCTACTCCAGTAACATAATTCCTTGAGATGAAATCTAAGATGAATCCTACGTTTTTGCCACATTCCATCTCTGAATCCGAATTCTAGCGAGTTTCCTGTTTCCCTAACACAGCAGGACTATGTTTATGGAGAAAGTTAGTCTGACATGAAAAGATAACTCGGGAGTCCATATTCATTTCATTCCTTAAACCAGGAGAAATCATAAAGTAAACAGACAAATGGTGAAAACAAACTAAACTTCTCAAACATTCAGGTTCTGTTTAACACAAGACTGTTTGTTCACAGATGATTAAATTTGCTAGTAGGGCAAGGACTTGACAGCAGACAGCAGCTCATCACACTGAGAACACACTGTAACAAGCCGTCAACATCGGGGCGCTGGGCTGCCTCAGCTGACAGAGCGTGTGGCTCTTAATCTCAGGGTTATAAGTTCGAGCCCCACGTTGGATACAGAGATTACTTAAAAAAATAAAATCTTTAAAAAAAACCCAAAACTTGTCAATAGTATATAATATAAAGAAAAATCCAATAAACCTCAGTCCAGGTGCCAATTATTCATATGATTTTTCTATGAGCATACTGTATTCTCTTATTTTTTTAAAAAATCAATAAAGCCTATTTTAAAAGATTACTGAGCATGTTGAGTAAGCACAGTCCTAGGAGAATGGTGAGCAGGATTAAGTACCACGTGGTCAACAAATACTGACTGAATGCCAACTACCTTAGGGCCTTTTGTGAACAGTGAATGAGCCACAAAGAATGAGAGTGGGAACAGACAGGAAGTCTCCTGACCTCACAATGCTAAGTGCTCCACAGGGAAGAAGGCATGCCGATGACAAAAATATAGTAGAAAGAGTCTTTCCTTCGGCCAGTCACCAAACACTTACTGAGTGCCTACTGTATGTCAGGCATCATGGGAAAGGCTGGAGAAACATGGTCAGAGATTTTAAAAAGACTGAAAAGCTGTCCTGTAAAGTTAATAATTGAAGTAGAAAGGTGGCCTTTATCAAAAAATTATAAAAGTCAAGGTAAAATCACAACTCTGTGGAATTCTGCAATGAGAGAAAAGATGACAGGTAGCGGCACAGTGAGCTGTGACAGAGGAACTGAGACACAGGATTGCTGAAGGCCAGTCAGAGGAGGCTGAACGGAACGGATAGCATTGCAGTCGTGACTTCCGGGAGGAGTAGAAGGGAAGTGGAGTATTCCAGGAAAAGGCACCCATGTGCCGGAGGAATGACGCGTGGTTCCGTGGGATGGGAAAAGTACAACGATATGGCAAGATGTGGTGCTAGACAGGCAGGTAAAGGGCAGGTGTTAGAAACGGACTTAAATCCCATACTATGGCTTTAGACTGTGTCGCCTTTGGTTTTTTAAATGAGAGAATCTGGAACATTCTTTGTGCTAAGGTGAGGAAGTTACACAGACATGATAAAATTCCAGCGGCAACAGGGGAAGAGTGTCGAGAGACAGTCGGAAGCACAACAGCTTATAACAACAGAGAAAGAGCACATCAAATGTGGACCCATTACATGTTTCGACAACCTAGGATTCTCTCTCTTCCCTGTCAGGTACAAGCTTACCCCGATGATACTCAGTCCTTTAAGGTAATCTTGCCGAGGTTGGGCTTGAGGGACACATCCAGCTAGCACAATTTTCTTGTTCTCTTCTTGAGCTTTTCTAAAGAGATGAAGAGAAAAGTGTCATTCTTTTGCTCACGGTACCCTTGGAAACTGATGTAAGTGCATGTAAGTTCTCCAAATCATAACAAGCCATTCTGCTGGGAAGCTGGACTTAGAACTGCTGCAAGAAAACACTGTAAGACTTCTGAACTAAGCATCCAGTGATTACACCATGAAAGAATACAGCAGTCCAACCTGATAAAGTCTGTCTTTACCATCCCATTACAAAACCCAAAACTGTACTTACACAGAATTCTCAAGGATATAAATCATTCTTAAAAACCACACTTTCCAGGGGCCCCTGGGTGGTGCAGTCAATTGAGCGTCTGACTCTTAATCTCGGCTCAGGTCATGATCTCATGGTTCATGAGTTTGAACCTCACATTGGGCTCTGTGCTGACAGCATTAAGCCTGCTTACAATTTTGTCTCTCCTTCTCTCTGCCCCTCCCCCGTTTGTTCTCCTTCCCTCCCTCCCACTCTAAAAATTAATAAATTTTAAAAAACACACCTTCTAGATAGACAAGTTAGCCATTCAAATAAATTATTTTAACTATTAATGAAAATGTACCTAAAAGTCATTCTATGACTTCCCAGTCTTTTGACCAGTATAAAAATAAAATATACTTTTAAAACAATCAAACAGAAGTTTAAGAAATAGAAGGTATTAATACCCTCTCTATCCTGGGAACTCCTGTTATCTCCCGGTTCTGTTCCCTGGAGACTTATGCGTAAGTTTACAGGGTGCTTATGCCAACTTCCAGACCATCCCTCCCAGACCATTATGTGCGAGTATAATGTATAAACAAACATACATGCACTACTTATACATAAAGATGAAACTATGTTTTGCTTTACAACTTCTAATACGTCTTTTATCCTTCCTTTCACGTCTTTACCTAAAAATCAATCTCCTCCTTTTCAACCATTACAATGTGAATATACTAGCTTACCTATTCTTGTTCTGAAAAGCATTTCCAATCTTTCACTATTACAAACGATTTTATAAGGAGCATGCATATATATACACATTTATCCTGACATACACGCATGTATATATGTATACACACATATGTACATAGACATGTGGATGGATAGATAGACATCTCTGAATATTTGAGAAAGTGTTTCAAGATTACGGAAACCTAAATATGAAATCTGTGCTAATTATTTCCCTAGAATAAATTCCAGGAGGTAGAAATGCTGATTCAAAGATATACATGTCTGGTTATTAAGCATTTCTTTACACAGGAGAAGGCTGGGATATATTTTATTCCTCTGTGTTACTCATTAATCTCATATGCGTGTATACAGCGAACACTGACCGTGTGCTAGAAAACAGTGGTGAACCCAGCAGAGCTGGTATCTTTTCCTAGAAACTATGCACATCCTTTGCCTGTTTAAAATAAAATTTTCAAGTCTTCAATTCTTTTTCAAGTATCTGGGCTTTGGAATACAGTGATGTTTTGTTCCTTTTTTATTTTTTCTTTTTGTCGCGTGCTTGGGGTACTACGCTTTATACACCCAACTGTCTTCCTGGCCCCACCCTCTCCCACCTCGGCAATCTGTTTCTAAAACCAATTGAGGAAGTGAAGGGGGTCGGCAGCCCAGTTTTGGGAACATACTACTGTGAAGTGAAAAGTCTCTATACCTGGCAACCTGTTTCGTTTTTCTCAACTTCTTCCAGAGTACAAACTCGGAACAGGAGGCCCCCCAAAACCCCCTGGGATTAACAGAACCAGCTCTCTGTGACTGACAGCCACATCAAAACCTTCCGGGAGGTCTGCAGGGAGTGACTGAGGGAATGTATAAGCAGAGTGTACAATGCTATTCTAACATCATCTGTAAGGGTTTCATTTCAATAACTTATTCAAGTGCTTGGTATAATTTTTCCACTTGGAATCCTGGGGGAGGGGGAAGGGGTTGGTACCTGAGTTTGGTAGAGTGCTTACCACTTCCAAGAGAATTCCTGCCTGGCTCTGCCCACTAGTTCTACTTGGTTTCGTCAGCACCGTGCACATCACTGCACACAAACAGTTTTCTCGTGGTTAATGTGGTAAATGTGAAACACCTCATCAAATGAAAAAAATCTTTCCATTTACATTAACAATCTATATGAGGAAGTAACATCTGGTTTCCTCAAGAATTTCCTCTAACACCTAGAATCATGGCAAACATACAAAGGAGCCTGTGAAGCCACCAATAACTACATTCAAATTAAAAGGCCTGCCTCCTATAATGTGGCTCATTTTTTTTTTTTTTTTACGTAATAATTATTATGCACGTCTAAGACATGGCGTTGAGAGTTTAAGGGAACACAGTAAAGAGGAAGACACACACTTTGCACTCAACAAGCTTATGGTTTATAACAGATGAGACATAAAAGAACATCAACAACGCAGCATCAAATAAAATGCATCTAGTGACAGAAAGATGCACAGATAATATATATTTACCAGGGAGGGAAAAGGAATATTCAGACAGAAATAGACAGTAAATGCTTCCAAACAAACTTGAGGGCGTTTGTAGGGCAGACGGCAGTAGAAGTGAAAAATGGAGACAGAAAGCCCCAGGTGGGAGTACTGGCATGGATGGGGACAAGAAGGTAAGAGGAAAGTATGACACTATGGAACTCCTGTATGAGGAGACTGGTACAGATTATATTATGGTAGGAACCTTAAGAAAGAGGCTAGAGACTCTCTGAGTTAGTGGGCAATGGAGAAGCATTCTGGTGGCAGAGCAGCCAAAGAGTGGAACAAAATTTTAGGAACAGGACACTGATGGCAAGACGTAAAATGAAACATAAGGGGAGAAGAAGCGAAGAGGTGAGGAAATTTATTTAATGCTCCATGTTAAAGGATGTGAGGACCTGAATGCAGGTGAAAGATCTGGAAAAAAAAAATTAAAGGAAAGGAGATTGGTTCTCCTCTTAAAATATATTTGGGGAAAACTCCAAGGAGGAATCAAAAGTGATTCCAAGGTTTTGAGTCTAAGAGGCATCAGCAAACATCTTATATAAAGAGCTAGAGAGTAAATACCCTAGGCTTTGCTCCCCTGAGGTCTCTGCTGGAAAAGTCTTAACACTTACACAAGTGTGTGTGTGTGTGTGTGTGTGTGTGTGTGTGTGTGTGTTCTAATACAGCTTCATTTACAAAAACAGGAAGCAGATCAATTTAGCCCAAAGAAGCAGCTGGCTGAGTACTGGAAAGGAAAGTAACAAACTCACACAGGACACACTTAATCTGACGTTCCACTAATGCCTATCAGGTTTCTGGACATTCAAGTCAACCGGCTGGGAACCAAGCTAATGTGACGGTTGGTAACAGTGGATAGAATAGTCCCTAAAGGTGTGCAGACAATCTGATTGAGTACAAAACTTTGAGCCTCTTTAGAGATGTAGAAACATTTCCACAGGATAAAAATACTAGTGTGGAAAACAAAAAGGAGGTGACATCACCACCACCAAGTATACTTTAAGAGCAGTAATCATCATGGTTAGCGCTTACTCGGCACTTGATCGGGTTAACCATTATGCAGTGCGGCCGATATGTACAACAATCCATGGAAAATGTTCAGTGACATTATAAACACTAAACCAGGTCATAAAACAGTCCCAGGCTGATTTTCAGGGAATAAGCAAAACCCCAGAAAATTAAGAGGAAAAGTTCAACACAGAGATGCTTGAACAAGTAATTTATTTAGAATATTATTTCATGTTTTTATTGAATTTGGATTTAAAATGCCAGGGTAGACCAGAATTAGAATCAAAGCAAAAATCACAGCCCCGTTATGGAATGTTAATGCCTCATTTTATATGTGACCAAATAAAGCAGTAAAGGTTTGAACACAATTTCTCTGAGTCCTCTTGTTCTAAACATTCCCTTCTTACATCCTGTTCTTTTTGTTTAGTGAACTTTGTTCCAGTTAATAAAAGCCCATAAAACAATTTCTTTAGAAAGTACCCAGCAAAGACACATTTTAAAAGCTTTTATCCTTCAAAACATGAATGTTGGTAACAATAATACCTTAAGAAACTTTAAGGTAGCATGAATTCCCATGTTTTCATTTTAGATAGCCTTGGAATATTAATTAAAATAAAAACTACATGTAAAATTAATTCACTGTAATCATCCTTATTTTCTCAAAACACACTTCTAAAATTAGACACATATCCTTGACTACAGCACCAGAGTCATGCAGAAAACATAAAGAAACCTTTCCTTCTTTTCTGTCAACTACTAAATACAAGAAATAATTTGTTCAGAATCTTAAACTTCACAGAATCATAAAAAAGTAAAGATGACATAATATCATTTGCTTTATTTCACAAATGAGAAAACTGAGATTCAAGAAGACGCAGTAATCAAGACCGAAAGTCCACACTCTGAGTTCCTGATGGAGCTCGGATGGGCACTCAAGATCCCCTGTGCCTTGAATACCAACTCTCAGAACAGAAATCAAACTTCGGTTTTGATCATGTAATAAAAATTTGAGCAAACAATTCTTGATTAAAACAATGCAGAAATTTATGGGGATTATAATGTATGGAATGTCCTCAAAGTAGAAACAGTATTTGACAGTTCATGTTTTTCTGAGTTTTGTGAACTATCTCATAGCAGACTAATAAACTCAAGAAATAAAATCAAGAAAAACACAGTTCTGTACAAGTAGCAGGTAAGGAGGAAATGTTGCTTCTCTCTCCATGTTCTCTCTGCCTATTCCTTACATCTTTCCTGCAATGTGATGCTTGATCGATATACTACTACTAATAATGAGTTGGTCTTCAACCAATGTTTCCTTTCATGAAAAAGTATTTCTTAGATATATATCTGATCTTTCACATTTTTTTTTTTACTTTTTCTTAATATTTATTTTTCAGAGAGAGGGAGGGAGGGATGGAAAATAGAATCCGCAGCACAGAGCCCAACACAGGGCTCAAACCCACGAACCGTGAGATCACAACCTGAGCCAAAGTCAGATGTTTAACCAACCGAGCCACCCAGGTGCCCCATGATCTTTCACCTTCCTAAATGCATATGGATACGCTCATAAAAAGTCTTCCACACAGCAGCACTAAAAAGAGAGTCACATCAATCTGTTTCTGTACAAAGCAAGCACAGTCTTCACTACTCTGCATGGGGAGTATTCTCTGCAAATATTCAAGGGAATGCCTATTTTAAGTATTTATAGTTAGACATGTAGCCATGAGAAACATTAAAATATCTCAGCAAATTAGGATCTATGTGCAGAAAGTACTGCAACAACCATGATGCCTCTTCTAAATTTCGGAACAAGCAGTCAAGAAGGAGGAGAGGGGTGCTTTGTTCCGACGGAGATTTTACAAAGATCACTCTGAGTGTGGTTGTGAGGGGACAAAGGTGGAAGGAGGCAGAGCAGAACTGTCCCTGGCTTGGAGCAGGCAGTAGCAGCGGAGGTGGTGAAAAGTGGTTGGGACCTGGGAGTACGTCCAGGTACAGGTAGCGGATTTTGCTGACGGACTGAGTGCAAGAGAACAAGATGTACTGAGAATAATTCTACGAGTTTTGGAAAAACAACTGGGAGAATGGACGTGCTCTTGATTGACTTGCTGTTATCCTGCCCAAGTATCTTGATGCTGAATTTCCGAATCAGAGAACAAACCTGTGGCTTTTCGTACTTTGGATACAACTTTTAAGCCACGAGCTTTCGAAACCAGATAGTATAGACGCTTAATTGTCTTACAGGATTGGAGGTTCAGTTTTCGAGCCATGGAAATGTATGTCATGTCAAGCTGGCTTTCCAGGTGACATAACTAGGTTTTGTGAAAATAACACTGAGTCTCGCGATCATGAGACTAAACCCCAGTTACTCTGGACTTGAATGTCTGCAGATATCCCCAGTTACATATTTGAATACACATTTGGATGATCTTTTCAAGATTGATAAATCCCATCAAATCTACCTTTTTAATTACTCAACACTTGTCTTTGCCCGTTGAGTAGCTTCCACTTATTCACCCAAATCTGCCTTCTTTCACCTCCTGAAGCCTTATTCCCTATCCTGGCCTACCTTATTCCCAAACCATGTATGGTCAAAAAAATACGTAACCATTCCAAAGGAAATGCTTCTAAGATATTTGTATGGCACACCTCCACTTCCTATTGCACAAAACAGGGTGACTCTAACTGCACCTGGAGTTAACTGTCTTCATCACTGCAGAGAATTTCACACCTGTGAGAAACACCCCAAACTTTCTAGCCTTGTGATTTCATTTTCTAAAAGAGAAATGGAGGATCAGAAAGATGAAATAGCTTGCTCAAGGTCAAAGTAAAGACAGTACTGACAGTCATCCATCACCGCCCTTTGATTCATTATAACGATGTCGGTAGCCAGGGGTTACCAAGATCTGTAAAACTGTGTGGCCCCATGATAAATAATCTTGGGAAGCCATACAGATGGATTCTTCTCTTTCTTTTGTGTTGGCTCTTACTTCTCAACATGTCATTTCTAGCTTATCTACTCAGCTCACCCACTGCCACTTCTAATTGTTATACAATGAATCTATGAAACTTCTGGAATAATGATGACCATCAACAACCTTAAGTTTATAGATGGTTTTCACAAATTAGTTAATGAAATATTTGTGCCTATTATGTATACAGTATATGCTTAGAGGGGTGCCAGGTATCAAGAGGAATTTGTGCTTTAAGAAATACACATGAAGTGGAAAACAATAAAATAACTGAAATTCATAAACAGAAATAATAATGGACACTTTAAGTACAAGGTTGGCATATTAATAAATACAAATAAGTTTACAGACTTATTTACAGACTTTAAAAAGTGGCCACCAAACCTTTTAATCAAAGAACTCACCAGCATAAAAAAAGAGGGAGATAACCCAGATACATAACTATATACAATCGTATATAAATCATACACATGTAGTACTATACTAACATGTTGTACATGTTATAAAACATACCTTAATATTAGGGTTTTTAATCAATTACTTGAAAAGAATATTAGTGTTCTGAGTTCAAACAGGAAGAAGTTACTGCAGGCTCAAATGAGGGTTAAGTAAGGCTCCTAAAATCTGGCACAATGCTAACAATCACCTAGAACTTTCTTTAGTCATTGAAGAGGGCCAGAATATGCCACCACAAAATACAGCACTTTGGCAAGAAGATTATTTTGAGCAGAAGGCAATTAAGAAACAGCAGGCTCAAGGGGCACCTGGATGGTGCAGTTGGTTAAGCATATGACTTTTGATTTTGGCTCAGGTCATGAGCTCACGGTTAAAGTCCCACATCAGGCTCTGTGCTGATGGTACAGAGCCTGCTTGGGACACTCTCTCTCTCTCTCTCCTCCTCTGCCCCTCCCCCACTTATGCTTGCATGCTCTCACTCTCTCCCTAAAAATAAATATATAAACCTAAGAAAAAAAGAAAAAAGAAATAGGCTCAGGAAAAGAGCCCATCCCCCCAACAATTAGGCTAAATGAGGAACATAAATTTCTACACGTAAAGGCATCGCCCTCTCCAGTATCAGGAAGACAACTACTCCAGAGACATCTCATACTGCCTCTTGCCTGCATAACCAAACCTACTAAATAACCCTTATTTGCCATGCATTTCAAATCACCTCACCATAAATTCCCTCTCCCCAAAAACCCCCAAACCCTTTCTCCTTCATCTAAACTCCTCTCTACTTCTTATCCCCTTTGTTAAGATGGCATACAATCTCCAAATTCTAACCTCCTCCTTAGGTCACATTTCCTCATGAACTACCCCTGTATACCTAATCTGTCCCCCCACCTCACCCCCGTTAATCCGTGTTTTATCAGATTGATTCCCAGGCCCCAGTGGATGAACCTAAGAAAGTACATACAAAGAGGGTTTTTTTTTCCCTCCCCTACATTACAAAGTTTAAAGTTCAACGGTATTTCTGTGTAACTTTGAGATCCAAGCAAAAGTAAGAGGAGTGAAGCTCGGAAAAATGTGACCACTGTATATATGATACTTCACCACCTTTAAAGCTGCATTTAAGGGGCACCTGGGTGGCTCAGTCAGCTTGAGCGTCCCACTTCGGCTCAGGTCATGATCTCATGGTTTGTGGGTTCGAACTCTGCGTCAGGCTCTGTGCAGACCACTAGCTCAGAGCCTGGAGCCTGCTTCGGATTCTGTGTCTCTTTCTCTCTCTGCTCCTCCACTGTTCACGCTCTCTCTCTCTCTCTCTGTCTCTCAAAAATAAATAAATGTAAAAAAAAAAAAAAGCTGCATTTAAGACTTACACAAGTTACCATTCAAATCAATCATTTCCTTCTTGTTAAGCTAATTAAAGTAAGTAATACACCCTTCCTTAAAAGGACTGACACAAAAAATAACCTAAAGTTATGACAGATATATTCCTATTATGGAGAATTCATTTCATAAAATGAAAAGCAAATGTGTAATTAGTTTGCCTCCCCTAAGATCAATATCCTGACAGTCTTCATAGCCAACACTTTAAATGGTAATACCCTTGGACAGAGGAAAGAAACAAAGGGAAGAAGGAAAATGGGAAGGAAAAAAAAAAGGGATCTCAAGAGTCTATCAGTGTATCAGAAGACCTTAATAAAGTGACAGAGAGAAGAGATGCCCTGATCAGCTGTTACATTTATTCAATTCACTGTCCAATTTGCACATCTCATTGCACTTTACTCTAATTATCACATTTACCAAGAAAAACGAAAATTAAATTACAACAGGAATCTATGTTATATTTTGAGGAAGGAATAAGGGAAATACAGTTCTGATCCCAACCAAAAATTAAACTAAAGGAATCAAAGTTCAGAAGGAAAATGCACACATGGGCTTACTTCTAGTCCACCCTGAATACAATGTGAGCTGGAGTACCATTAAATCCCAACCTAGTTTCTGGGGGAGATCCACCGGATTTTGGAACCGGCTACACAGTCTGTATGAAAAGATATTAGAAACTTATAAAAAGTTCCCTAACAAAATTTCTAAGTTTCTTATGCCTTTTTCAAGATGTCACTTATCCAAAGAGGCATTGGTTAATGTAAAAGCCTAACCACTGGAGGGGGTAATAGAAAAGCACTTTCGTTATTTAAAATAATACAATAAAAAGTGGTCAACCAAGAGACCCTTGTGTCCGGGTAAAAGTAAGAGTTGTCTCCTTGACTAGTTCATACAGTCATGGAATCCCCATCTACAGAACAGAGGCAAGAGAAGAGAAACTTCCTTCCAAACTGCCTTAACTGGGCTTCAGCAAGCTTTAACTCCTGCATAATCACGAGGTTTTCACCAGAGGGACCAGAGAATATTAGTATCAGGGCACTATAAACAACTCATTTCAGAAAAACCACTGTCCTAAATTGTCTGTACTGTTCTTACGACAAACGATTTATAACATTCAGCACTGATTTATGGTACTGTAATTCCTACAGCAGACAGCTCTCCCCCTACAAGACTATGAGCTCCTCGAGGGCAATGCCAAGATGTGATTCACTTTACACATCTTTGAAGACATTTTCAAAAAACTGCTTGTGGGGTGTCTGGCTGGCTCAGTCACTATGGGCAGTTCAGAGCCTGCTTGGGATTCTCTCTCTGCCCCTCCCCCGCCCCCTCCTCTCTCCCTCAAAAATAAATAAATAAACTTAAAAAAAAAAACTTCTTGCAATTAAATAAATGAAAGAAAACCTAAGATCAGGAAATAATACTAGGATCAGTCAGTAACTAAAGTTATTATTAACAGCCATGCTTATGTCTCATAACATTTAATAAAACAACCATTAAATAGGAATCTTTTTCATCATCAGAAACAGAGGATCCAATCAGATGAACTACACGTGATCAGTGCCAACACCATTTATCTCAATGTGAATTTTATGGTAAATCCTAACATGGTTTTCCCTCTCAAAGAGCAAATAAACAGTTCATAAGAATTACTATCATTATTAAGAATTATTTTTAGTGTTTAATATAACACAACTTTCCCCTCAACTCTTTGTCCCTTCCCTCACTCCTTCTTAAAAAAAAAAAAGAATTCTATTTACATCTTCACAAAAGTAATACAGCTATTGCGTATGATTAATCTGACCTCAGATAAGAAAGGCACTTATAAGAAACCCAACTATTTTATAACTTCACAAGGAAAAAAAATTATTTTACAGGATCACCTAACATAGCTGGGCACAGACGAATCCTGGAAGCGAAGGGCTCACTTCTAGTTCCAGAAAGCAAAACCTTGGTGAAACAGACACGGCCCTCTATTCTATGTGAAAATGCCAAATACCAATACCCGGGGGAGTTGGGGAAGGCTCCCGCCAAGCTTCCACTGTCTGCAGTGCCAGCCAAAGTACAAATGTCATCACACTCACGCTAACATCACACTATTATCACCCACACCAACAACAATTCAAACGATCAACTGATAATTGAGCGGATGGCACATGCCATTTAGCAACTTGACTCAAACAAATGAAACTATACTGTAATATACAACAAGAAAATAGGTTTTCTTCATTCACACCACCATCTACTGCGAAGACACAAAAGTTCCACGGTCATACCAAAAGGGACCACGTGCTCCTTCTGAGAGGCCCGTAAGAGAAGAGAACATGCTCACAGTGCCTTCGTGGCCGCGTTCAGCATCACCGGGAGGAATGGCCGTAACAATAACAAGGCTGTATGTACACAAGAAAACGGTACATAGGACTGCCACAATTAAGACATTTTATATAATCAACTAACAGTTACTGAACAATCACAATGTAGCAAGTACGAAATATTTGGGATGCAAAGTTATACAGGCTAAGGAAGAAAAGATTTGGTTTGCTTTAACTACATAATCCCATTAATTATCCATTTCACTTTACCTTACAAAGCATGTCGTTCTTAGGAGGCTTTTTTAATTATGATGGTTAGGGGCAATGTTTGTGGCTAATTTTGAAGTTTCATTTCCCTCCGGAGATTTTTCTTTGAATTCCACTGAAATCAGTCAATTTCTCCCTTAAGTAACTCCATAGATTACTGGTGCACAGAAGTGAACATACATATACATACATATGAGAGAGAGAGGGAAGGAAGGAAAGAAAACCAACACCACTAGACTGATGTTAACTCATTTTAACCTCAGAATAAGGAAGGTACTACATTATTATCTTTATTTCTACACATACAGAAAATTACACTATTGTGATCATATAAATAACATTTAAAATTCTTAATTTTCAGCCAGAAGCAAAAAAAAAAAAAAAATAGGACCTGGAAAAAAATAAAATTATATTCAGAATGACTGGCAACTGCTATAGAAAAGCAAGTTCTAAAGGGACGAAAGCTGCTATCACAAGTGTCTTATTTAAAATACAAAAAAGATAGTGAATTACTATCTTCCAAGTCCTTCCAAAAGATAAAGCCTAATTATGTGGTTTGATCCCAGGGTTGAGATAGCCAAATGAACAGAAGCACCCTCTCCCAAAAGTGTACAGAGAAGAGAAAAATACACACACACACACACACACACACACACACACACACCTAAATCTACAGGACTGATGGAAATCTGGGGCAAGGGACCATGAGTAACCCAAACTATGCAGCAAACAGTATAAAACTTTAAAAAGTAAGGCAACTTTTCCAAAAGAAAGCCCGAAGTCTGAGGTGAAAGGAGCTGAGAAAAGCTTACCTAATTAAAGACAGACAATGATTTGAGCCCCCTGCCCTCACAGTCACTGTTTTCTAGAGTGAACCTTAGTGAGGGCCACAACCACAGCCCTCTTACAGACCGGCCCACATCGGCACTGCAACCAAGCGGAAATGTGCCACCCCAGGGCCTCCGAATCCCCAGCCCTGCGAGACCAGCATCTCCCATGTTCCCGCAGGAAGCCCCCGGGACCCTGCCAGCCCGTCTATCACCCCCAACACAAACAACTAGAACCACATCTACCGTGTTAACACAATGACAAAGAAAAATCATATTAGCACCTCAATACAGGCAGAAAAGGTGTTTCAGAAAATTTAACATCCATTCATGAAAAAACATCAGCAAACTAAAATTAGAGGAGAATTTCCTCAACTTGATAGAGAACATCTATATAATAAACCAACAGCTAACACGCTTTCTCTTTAAAACGAGAAACAAGGCAAGGATACTCACTCTTACCACTTAGATTCGGTAGTCTACTAGGGGCTCTGGCTGGTGTAATGAGAAAAGAAAAGGCATACAATCCAGGAAAGGGGCTGGGTGGGGGGGAGTTTCTTCGCGGAGTGCCTGGGTGATTCAGTCTGTTTAAGCATCTGACTCTCAGTTTTGGCTCAGGTTATATGATCTCATGGTTTTTGAGTTCGAGCCCCGCATTAGGCTCCATGTTGCAGGTGTGGAGCCCATTTGGGACTGTCTCTCTCTCTCTTCTCTTGCTCTCTCTCCAAATAAATAACCTTTAATATAAAAAAGTTTCTTCATAAGTGAAATGATTGAGTACACATAAAATTCTAAAGGAATTTACTAAAAAGCTACTAGACCTAATAAGCTAGCGTGGTAAGAGCAGAGGATCCCACAGAAGGTGGCCACCGTTGAGGACAGGCGAAGACAAGCCACCGTATGAGTAAGAAAAGCTCCTGAAGAGCAGAAGAAATCCTGAGGCAAAGGAAAGAGAATAAGAACTAAAACTTATAATTCGAGGAAATTTAATAAACACTTGATAAGAGATGTCAATATACAGTAAAAGATCACACCATGTACCTGCGAATACTGCCCCAGAACAACCAACACCAAGACAGATTCTAATGAAATCAATGGACCCTAAAGAAAAAGAAAAAAATCCTTTGCGAATCAAGGCAAAAGAGCCTTGAAAGGGGAAAAACAGGCGCCTGGGGGGCTCAGTCCGTTAAGCCGCAGACCCTTGATGTCGGCTCAGGTCATGATCTCACGTTTGTGGGATTGAGTCCCGTGTCAGGCTCTGTGCTGACAGTGTGGAGCCTGCCTGGGATTCTCTCTCTCTCTCCGTCTCTCTCCCCCTCCCTCCCTCCCCTGCTCTGTCTCAACAATAAACAAACACAGAAAAAAAATCTTTAAAAGGGAAAAACATTTCACTGCCACTGGACGTTGAAAGGACTGCTCCTTGCCAGAAAGAAAATGTGACCCAAGGATTTTTTTACTCAGTGTGCACTAGTAGCAACACGCCAGAGCCGCTGTTCCCAGAAGACCTTCCTGAAGAACCTACTAGGAAGGCTGCTCAAATAAGCAAAAAGTTAAGTGGAAGGGTATTTACTTGAGGATATACTTACACACTGTCTAGTGGTAGGCACTAATATACAGCTATTTATGGAATAAATACCAAGTACAGATTAAGAGAGAGAATGTAATGGCCAGACGATTCGACAATGTAGGTACAAAACACCCATTATAAATACGGGGGGGGGGGGACAATGAGGATTTGACAAAAAAATCTTTTTAACTTTTCGGTAATCATAGTTGTGGTATATGTGCATGTATCGTTATTCTGAAACTATGTGTTTGTAGGTATAAAGTGGGATAAAACTCATGAAGACTATGGGGTAATTCTATTCTATTATCTTCAATGTCCTCAAGAACTAAGACTCTTGGTGAAGAAGGAAAGAGATTTAAAACAAAATCCTGTAGTCTTAAATGTAAATTGGAAATATCAATATGAACTCGAGGCACTTTACCATGAAGCGTGTGGGTGTGAGAGTGTGCGTGTGCATCTCCACTGAAAAGACTGGGAAGGCCTAGAAACAAGGATTAACACGCAGGAAGCAAAGCACTCAGATGTGGTTATGAAACACCATTTTTCATTAAAGAGACCCAGGATTCTTAGCGAAATGACGGATTCCAGGTCTGGGACAGGAAATGCACATGATGAGCCTGGAAGATCTTCTCCCGCCAGCCAGGGAACAAGGAAGCGATCAGAGAGTACCAGGGTCATGTCAGAGGCCTCAGGAGCCAGTCCAAAAGGGACACAGTGAGCAAAGATGGGACAATTTGAACCTGGATAAGAGTTACAATTAACTGAAGCCCAAGTATGTTTACATTCATGAGTTTCTAAGCACATTAAAAAAACAAGAAGAAGAAGAAGTTACAGTCACCTGAGAACGATAGGATCTAATTCATTATCTTATTTTGGACACCAGGTAAATAAAATAACACAAAATTTATTCTGCCTTTCTCTGTGAACTCTACTAACGCATAAATACTAGATGAGGAGAAACACCTTATAAAATTATTACAACTAATTTATGACAACAATATGACAAAATAAAATGTCACCATTTTCCAGACCCCAAGGAAGGAATGAACCTGGACATTAGGCATCCATGGCTGGCACCATCAAGACACAAGAAACAAGAAACAAACCCACTTGACGAGGAAAGGACACAATACAACACGACCTGCAATCCTGCCACGGCTCCACAGCCCACAGCCAATCTGCAGGAAGAAGAGAGGACCGAGGGACACGGCAAAGAGCAAAATCCGGACTATGGAAAGCCCATGTGCTAAATGGCCCAGGTTCAACAGGCAAATTAAGGAGGAGAGACATAGATCAAGAGAGACTTAAAATATGTATCGGGGTTTTTTTAAGTTTGTTTATTTTGAGAGAAAGAGCATGCACATGGAGGGGAATATCAGAGAGAGAGAGGGAGAGAGGGAATCCCAAGCAGGCTCCACTCTCAGCACGGAGACCGACAAGGGGCTCGATCCCATGAGCCTGAGATCACAACCTCAGCCCCAATCAAGAGTCGGACGCTCAACTGACTGAGCCACCCAGGTGCTCCAAAAATACATATGGGGCTTTTGTTTTTAATGGGCAAGACTGAACTTTATTGTCTAAAAAGAAACCTTGAGTGATAAAGCCATAAGAAGTGATTGTTATGAAAGTCAAGGCAGTGCTTGGTCACTTGCGGAGGCCAGGAGAAAGCTTCAACCGTGGCAGGAAGTATCAAAGGGTTTCCAGTGTGGCTAAGCAACTGGGTGGTAGCTACAGGGATGTGTGACTTAAAATAATTCACTAACCCACATACTTTTCTGTCGTTTTTAAACTTCTTATTGTATTTTATAATGAACGAATTAAACATAAGATAAAGATCTAATTTAAAAAAATATACCCTAGCACTAAATAACCAGAAATTTCCCAGTCAACAAAAAGGGGAAGAGAAGTAAAACTCTATTAGCTGTCTCTAAAGTCTTGTGACCCTTCCTAAGTATCTCAGAAGCCACATGAAAGTGGTTTTAACCCATGGTGTATAAACAGGATGTCACAGTTAGCTGGAAGAACACATGCTTATCGACAGAAGACTGTAGTCTGTCCTCCGTCTATCCCTGTCAGAGGTCATTAGAGTGACATGGAAAAGACCAAATCGTTCAGGATTGCTCGTGAGATTTCAAAGACAGTCACACAGGAGGACTGGTGCAGGGGCTGTATTTGGCGGTGGCCGAGTAACACGTCTACCACTGCACGGACTGGAGCGTTTGAAAGTGCGGAGGGCACACATGACACATGTCTGTCTGCTGGGCTGGGCTGCGTACACACACCTCCACCACTTCTTCCTGAGAACACAAGTGGGAGCTTTGAAAGGCAGAGTGGTTCAAGGACCAAAACCCCACACTGATGGTCCGGAGACCTCAGCTCGGGTCCTGACTGTGCTGTAACTGACAGGAAGACAAATTTTCCTCTCTGAGCCTTAGTTTTCTCACTCAGACAGGAAAATAGTAAAATAACATGAACCCTGAGGCCAATTCCAGCACTAAGAACCTGTGATCATGACAGGAAATATCTGTCCCCAAAAGTAGTACTTCCCACCAAAATTCAACAAGGGTAATACAAAACACCATGGTAGCAAATGACATTAGTAGAAATTGTTTTCTCTTCCAAATATTTATATTTTTTAATAGAACAAAGTACATTTCTCTGAAAACTCCCCCCAAAAAGCTGCAATCTATGTGCAATTTTTTTACACCCAACTTTAGTAGATCTGAAAATTAGCAAACAGACATATAAGAAATTCATTTTCATATTTTCAATTTTGGTTGTTTCATACACCCACTCGTAAAATGGTGATAAAAGGGAAAGCTTGTGTTTTCTGCATGTTAGAATAATGAAGTACTAAAAAATAGGCAATACAGTCTTTCACCTCCAGTTGGTAGAGTTCAAATTTCAACCCCCACACATCGAGATCCTGAATACCCAAGTCACTACACTAAGCCTCTAACAGGGGGTGCGGGGGTGGGGGAGACAGAAAACAAAAGTCTCCATAAGATGAAAGACAGGAGTCTAAGGGGTGGTCCTGTGCAGCTAGCTAACCGACTGTCTATGTTTCTAGAGAATATTCTCCTTTAGATTTTTCCGGAGCAACTTTCACAGGCACCGTGTGCTGCAATCCTCACGAAGAATCCAAGTGCTGAAGGAGAGACGCTCACTTCACAAACTAGGAAAACGAGGTTGAGAGAAGGAAGCTGGAAAATGGAATACAAGAATAAGAGACAAATGGGGGAGCCTGGGTGGCTCAGTCAGTTCAGCGTCTGACTCTTGACTTCAGCTCAGGTCATGATCTCATAGTTCGTGAGTCTGAGTCCCACGTCCAGCTCCACACTGACAATGCAGAGCCTGCTTGGGATCCTCTATCTGCCCCTCCCACATGAGCACTCGCTTGCGCTCTCTCTCTCTCTCTCTCTCTCTCTCTCGCTCTCGCTCTCGCTCTCGCTCTCTCTCAAAATAAACTTTAAAAAAAGAATAAGAGACGATTTAACAGTGGCCTCCACTACTTAAAGCAAAAAGAAACACTTGGAGGGCTCACAGAAATCAGAATGCATGTGAGAGAGCTCTATATTCTGAAGGAGAAAGATGATTACTTCACTTTAAAACCTGAACCAAAAAAGTACCTCCACTCAGGTCTTTGTGAGAGTGGTAGGCCATGAGATTTTCACCAGCTGGGACACTTCACTGTGTCATGAATGAGTGTCCGACTGCTCTCGAGCCCTGGAAGCAATGAGACACGACAGGACAGGTCAATGGGCATCCTCGCCTGAAACCATCCTCCCTGCTATGTCCATGGGAAAATGAAAGAAACTGGGGTTCCAGCTCCTAATTCAGTGCTTCCTTCACCACATCATAATGCTTCCATGCTGCTAATTAAAAATATTTACTAAGAATTCTTTGCCAAATGAAAATAATCCATTTTTGTACCTCCAAGTAAATCAGAAACCTTTTAGTAATTTAAGGTAACAGATACACATTACCTTTTATACTGACTTATTTTTTTTAAGTAAGCTTCCCTATGTCCTACTTATCTTTTTCCACGTATTTCTGGTCAGCAGATTTCATTTTACTTAAATAATTTAAACACACCAATTGCTATCAGCGCAAACACACTTAAGGGGGAGTCATAGTTCCAACCAGTTTCTCCCTTCTACTTTACAAAAACCGACTTTCAACTTTACAAAAACAAGGTGGCGTGTCTATTTAATAAACTTGGGAAGACAGAACAAAAACTGTCACATTTTTAAATTTAAATGCTGTAATTTCCCTAATGAAGTAATTATGATGATAGTGTTGACTTTACCCAACATCCTCTTGGTTATGAACCTAATTACTCTGGGAAGTCTTATCTTGGAGTTCAGGAAATCAACGGTCTTTAAAAATGTATTTATAAAGGTCAATTCAGGTGGGATTTTAGTGAGCAGTGCAGTTGATCCCAACATCTATTTCACTTGAGATGATTATTAGTCGAAGCCAAACGCTATACTTCCACCTCCTCTGCCCGGGTTCAGAGAGAGCAGTCCCAAGTCAGTTTGGACCAACGACGCACGAAGAAGTTGCTCAGGTCTTCAATGAAGAATAGCCAGTCTTTTTCCGACTCGCTGTGAAGAAGAAGAATATGAACTCCACTGCGGCTCCTGTCCTCACAGTCCCACAAAGCACAAGCTTTAAGGGTGAAGCCAGCAAAAAGAGCGAAGAAAAAGAACAAACAAACCTGAGTCTCTTATGAAAATACCGACTTCAATCAACCCACTCTGAAGCCTTCTTGGACTTGTTGGGAGAATAAGCCACTTCTATATCGCTTAAGTGAGTTTCAGCTGAGATTTCTAGTACTTGCGACAAAAAGGATCTTAACCGATAAAAGTAATAAAATCAAGTCTAGGGACTACAAATGCTAGAAAGGAAAGAGACGATAAACCTGCAATATCGTAAGAAGAATCACTCCAAAGTACCTTCACCCTCAGTAAATGGTTCAAATGCCAGCCAAAGTTCAAGAGAGTTTCTATAAAGCAAAGGAACTCCATGACTTGCCCTAAATAATATACAATTTGGTAAACTATCAGGAAGCTATGGCATTTCTATTCTTATTTTATTTTATTTTTTTATTTTAAGGACAATCTACCCCCCAACAACAGGGGGCTTGACCCCGCGATCACAAGTCGCATGCTCTACTGACTGAGCCAGCCAGGTGTCCCTTTCTTTTCTATTCTTTTATTAAAATAATTATTGGGCACCCAGGATACTTCCAGGCTCTGGGGACACGGCTGTAAACAAAACAGAATGCCTGCCATGGGAGCCTCTACTGCAATAGGGAATGAAAGATAATTAACAAGTAAATAAACATCTTCCTCATGAATTTGGTTTTACTGCATAAAAGTCACAAGGCACCCGAGCAAGTTCTGTCATGACGAGTATCTGAATATTAGGAACAATTAGGGTAGAGATAAAAAAGAAGACTTTATGAACTCTTTCACTTAGGTGAAAAAGGCAAGGCCTGAGAACAAGAAGAAAAAAACGGAAAGATCAAGAGAAAAAACTCAGATCAGAATGGTACAACAGCAATGGGGAAAGATACAAAGAGAACAAGAAACCCTCAGGACACACAAGTACACACAAAGGATAAAGAAATGGAGATGTAAATAGCATCTGTTTCAACTCTTTCATATTAAAAACCAAATGGGATGTTTAAACCAATTCCCATGGCCTAGAACCCAAGATCTTCTGACAGCTCTCTTTTAAAAACACCTACCTTGGACCAGAAGAAAACACCAAAGTTCCCAGTCCTGCATCACAGAGTCCCTCTAAACCACAACTGATTTCCAAAATCCCCCAACACTGCAACCCATATTCCAGGGTTCAGCTAAATGGATTTAAGTCATAAGATGGGCAGATGGTCAACAAACACCCTTTCTATTACCTCATCTAGAAAAGGAGAGAAATTCCAATGTCTTACATGTAATGCATTAGGGCTTGTAAAGAGAGAGAACATTGTTGAAAGAAAGGTTCCAAACTGATAAACACAAGAGTAAAGCTGAGCATGAAAAATTATCTGAAATCTCAATCTTTCCATACTATGGAAATCTCTACGTACTAATCAGACAACTGAATGGATTGACTTGGCTTCCCTATTTTCTCATAAGAAATTTAAGGAATTGCTAGGTAGCCAATGAATCATTTCACAACTCCAAGTAATAAGAAAAAGTAAATAAGTTAACAGGATAAGTCCTAATAAGCACTTAACCAAGTGGCTCCTTCTACTACTTTGCAGTTTAAATTATTTTAGATAGAACAGGCAACTACAGTTTTTAAGTGCTTTCCCACCCTTTTAAGATGCTATGTATTACAATGATTTCAGAATTCACGTCATAGGTCAACAGGTAATATCACTATGGGGAACCCTGAGACTGAACCTGAATATCAGGAAAACAAGAGAAGAGTTTTACCCAAAAGCTATTTTAAAATGTACACTTTTAAAGATACTTGGCAGAAGTTTTAATTTTTTTAAATGTAACCATTTATTCAATTTGCAAATACTGATTTGAGCACCTACTTTGTCTAAAGGACTGCATCAGCCACAATTAATGCAATTTAAATATATATATATTATCCTTAAATACAATACATGTGGGATATTTGGTTATTTTTGATCACAGAGGATGGTAAAACATGACCAAGCCTTATAAACAGAGTGACCATATGTCCTTGTCTTTGCCTTTTATCCCAGCATAATTATTAGTGGCTGTCACTCTCAGAAGTGTCCCAGAGTTAGTCACTGAATTACAGGGTGACCCCACCACAGTGGGTAAGCACACAGGTACTGTATGGTAGCTAGTTACCATAATGCCAAATACTCCTGGATTTCTTGTTTTTATGTTGTAGATAAGAACAGGCTACCCCTAGATAAAATGTAAAGACTCCGATGTTATATCAACATGTTAAAAGCATTCTGTGATTGCTGAATAATAGCTTTAAAAGGGATTTGTTTTCTTAATTCAAAAACCCAGCAGTCAAGTATCCCATTGTCCTGTGCTACCAGATTAATGGCTTGCAACTAACCCAGGCGGATCTCAATAGCCATGTGACCAACCGAAGACCCCCAAACACTGGGGCCACTGGCCAGACTGCCTCAAGAACAAAGGCCGAGCAGGTGGCCATGCACTGCTCCAAATTAAATCACACTGCCCAGAACATTATCTCCATCGTTGTATAATGTTGTTTTTGTGTAATGTTACTCCTCACATCCTATTTTCAAAATTAAGACAAAATTGTTTTTAATGACAGGCAAGCCACAATAGGAAGTAACAATGATCCAAACAACATTGTTCGAGACTCCATGAAAGGGGCCCCTCCCAAGTCACAGAAGCTCTCACCAGCCCTTCCCCGTCCTCACCCCAATATTTGTACAATGAAGCCGTGCTGGAGCTGGAACAGATCCCCAGGCCTAGTTAAACACCAGGTGGTATATACCAGGGTAAAAAAAAAATTTTTTTTTTTAAGTAACAGATGGCTCAAACTTTTCATCTTTATGACATGCAGCACAGGACTTAATGCAAGGGAAACTGTCTTCCAAGTAACTTTATAGAAGTAACACAATTACTCACGTGACTCATCGCTTCACATCAGAGAACCGCAGGTAAGACAGACCTGTACTCCTGGATTATTTATCACTTGTGTAACACAGATCAATAATAGACACAAACACAGACAGACACATATATATTTAAATACAGTCAGTTATTTGAGGGTATTCCATTCCCTCTGCTGTAAAATGAGGGGGCTGAATTACATGAACACTTTGGTCTGAGTATATAAAGGTAAAATGTTACAAACCTGAAATAAAGCCAGGAGTGGGGAAAAAGTGTGTCTAGTTTCACTAAAATTTGTCTTGTAGGACATTTTTCATAGAATTTGAAGAGTGAAAGTAGGCTGAACCTATGGGCATCTGAAAACTACCTCAAATTCACCACATACGGAGGAGGGGGGCAGGGAAGTATAATGTAATAAAGCAAAAGAAGTTAGACTGAGTGATTTATTTGTCCTTCCCTTCCCTTCTCTCCACCACACAACCTTCCAGCCAAGGTTCTGCCCAAACAGCTTTGCTTCCCCACACCAGGCACAGCTAGTGAAGGGGTGGCTATCCCTTGACAAAGTATCAGAATGAAAGCAAAGGAATCTTCACAGGACATGCCATAGGGCTGTAAGCAGAGAGGACCCACCTGTTCCACCCACTGTGTCCGGCCTTCACCACCTCCTACTATCCTATAAAATGGGGAACAAATGGGTGGTCAGGGACACGGCCCTCCCCATCATCTCATTTTTCTTGTGGCTGATAATCATGGGCATGGAGACCCATGGGTAAGACCTGCTGCCTGGAACGAGCTAACTAAACGTTTGAGGATGTCTGTAAGGACCTCACTACCTCCCCTGTAAACCCAACTCTTAACGCTACCCCTCTGTGAACACAGACTACCTTACCCACCACATGGGTAAAGCAACACAGCAAATAGAAAAGTAATCCTAAACAGACTCAAGAGGGAATATGCTGCTGAATCATGTACACCAAGGGCAAGAAAATCTGTAGCTTTTCACTGGAAATTAGATCTGCTGCAAACTAGTACCAGAGTCCTCTAAAAATCCATGAAATATAATAGAGATTCCTGATATATAGAGATTTTGGGTTTGCCTGAAAATCAAACTACCATATGCATTATTACTCTTCAGGAAAAAGAGTAGTAACTCCAGCAATCTTTGCAAAAGAACTTTTTTAACCCAACCTGTTTACACGTGGGTGCCTGCCTTCCGAGTGGAAATATTTCTCCCAACACTGCACGTGTGTCTTGTCTCTGTATGCCATTTCAATAATCGTTACTAACTGTTGAGTTTCAACAACCTATACTGTTTCTAATACAGCTTTAAAATACTCACGAACGATGTTATTCTTTAACATTTTGTGAATAAGTTTAATGATCATGTTATGCCAGAAAAAAAAATCATCTATTTATACCTACCTGCATTAAAGTTGAAAGAATCACTATAAAAATGTGCTCGGTAATATGAAAATACATTAAAGCACCTTAAATATTGTCATTTGTAAAATTAAAAAAAAAACAAGTCAATTATTTTTAAATATCTACTTTTACTAAAGCATATTACACAAGCCCTAAGTTAATTAGTTCACACTTGAGGTCAGCTACCTAGCATGCCTCACAATTATAAATACCATGATCAGTGTTTCTACAATTTCAGGAACTTGACCGTTTTGTAAAACACTTCCAGGAAGAAATTAACACTCGGAATAAAGCTGACTTTTAAATTTACAACTATTAATTATCATCCTACTTCTACTTTCCCCTTAACCCTAGTACAATGAAAAATTATTGCAGGCTATGCACATTTTAATTGAATGTGAATTGTTACTCTCATTTTAGTCAGGCTTTCTGACCCATTTATTCCAAGCCTCACACTCTTTGTTACAAATTCACTGGATGGCCACCCTGTAATGGGTACTGGCACCCCATAAATTCAACAATTTATATAGGCCTCAGGGCACTGGACAGGACCGTGCAGAATTCCATTTTGAAAATCACAAAGAGATTCACAGAAGTGAGATTTAATTTGAGGAACAATGAGCAAATTAACTCTATTATTTCCTGACTTCTGGTCTAGGGACATCTTCCACAGACCCTTATTTTCTCCTTTTACGCTACGGTCATATAGATTCATACAGAATTCAGCTTGGTCCCGGGTGACTTTAGCTCGGGTATATATTCAGAGCTATGCACTGAGTAGAAAACAAAGCATCTCCTACCATCTTCCCTCTGGCTCCCTGAGCACCAGCCACAATGACTCCTCTTTGTTGTGCCTTAACAACCAAGCATGCACCTATCCCAGTGCCTTTCCATTGCCATCACCTCTGCCTGGAATGTTCTTCTCGCAAACATCCCCGTTGCTCATTATCTTATTTCATTCAGGTGCGTGCTGAAACATCCCCTTATCAAAGAAATCTTTCTTGACCACCTGTCCAAAATAGCATCCCCAAGACCTTTCTTTCATTTCCTTCACAGCATCCGTTACCCAACTTCTACGGTACCCTCTAACCGACTATGACGCAAGCTACATAAAAGACAAAAATTTGCCTTCCTAACGATTATATCCTTAGGACTTGAAAGAGCACTTGGTACAGCTCAATAAATAATTGAGTCGATGAATGTTTATGTGTTCCCCCTCCACCCCGCCCATGTGAGCTCAAAGGTATCTTGAGGTTTTTTTCCTGCAGCAACAGCAATGGCAAGTGCTTATTCAGTATTTTATTTTACTCAGTGCTGAAATCCTAGTGCCTAGAACAGTGTTTATTCTTGAGACACTCAACAATCATGACGAATGAATCCCACAAGACAGGCCTGCTATTTTTAAATGTTCTCAAAATTAAAAACAATAAAGACGTTACGTTTATTAATGCTTAATGTGAATATTAGATGAACGTTCACGATTTCCCTAATAACTAAAACTTTTGGCAGTTTTCAAAGCTTAAATTAACACCATAATAGACCATATGTGCACATCTGTGTGTGCATTAAATATATTCCTGAAAATATTATGTGTAAAGCTAATTAAGTAACGTCATGCTTTCATACTTACTGCCATTATACTCTTCCCTCTAAAAAAGCTGTGGCCCAACTTAACCAATTTTTATTTTACTAATTTTTACTAATATTATATCATGTTTTGACTAACTATATTACTTCATGTCTTCCCATTAGCTATTATAATCTTCTCCAGAAACAGCTGCTATAAATGACATAAGAAAATCACAGCCCCACTGAAGTCCTAGGCATAAAATTTTCATTTCACTCAAACAGAACAATAATTCTATAAAAAGTATTTGCAAAATCATCAAAAAGCCATATTAATTTTGAAAATCAATCACACATCTAATTCCCTTGGTTTTCAACAAAAATAATTATCTTCTACCACATAAAAGGGCTTCTTTTTCTTTTTTGAACATAACCTTCTACATAAAATCATCACATTTACTTCTCCTGTAAAGTGCAAGACAATAAATATTTTAGATTTTGCAAACCATATGATCTCAGTCACAACTTCTCAATTCTTATAACATGAAAGCAGCCACAGACGGTATATAAACTAATGGTTGCAACTGTGTTCCTGTAAAACTTTATTTACAAAAACAGGCAGCAAGCTCCATTTGTCTCCAGGCCACAGTTTCCCAGCTCCTAGTCACACCACTCCTTCTGCACTAACTTCAATCAACAAAACTCAGCACAAGCCAGCTTATGAGCCCACTATGCGCCAAGTCAACCTGCAATAGAGGCGGTTTTTTCCCCGTATACTGTAGTAGTGAGATTCTTAGATACATGAAACTCAACTCTTCCCCAGTTCTCCTCTCTCCTCCTAATCAGACAAAGAAAACAGCATAGAGCTGAAACACCAGACAGTACAGGGGCATGAAGAGAAGAAGGAAGAAGACACCCATTTCTTCTCTCCTTTCGAGGACAATTTTAATCTCTGGGAACTTTCTACTTCTTCTTGTCCACTTTGTAAAGGGTACCATTGTTGCTGCTCTCACTTAAGTCGCCCACCATGGCGTTAACCATGCCCTAACTCTCGAGATGCCCAGAACTTTAAAACAGTCTATGTTCCTGGGGCCCTGTGTGGCTCAGCCAGTTAAATGTTTGACTCTTGATTCCACAATCAAGATCAAGATCAGGTCATGATCTCAGAGTCATGAGATCGAGCCCCATGTTGGGCTCTGTGCTGGCAGCATGGACCCAGCTTGGGATTCTGATTCATTCATCCTCTCTCGCGCGCGCGCGCTCTCTCTCGCTCTCTCTCTCTCTCTCTCTCAAAACAAATAACCATTTTTTAAACAAGTTCTTAGTAGTTCAATTCTTGTAACAGTGAAGAGGAAAACAATGCAAGCATGACATGGAGTAACAGGGAAGGAGCATGGAGGAAACAGAGCAGAGAACAAACCAGCCCTTAGCTGGATCAACGCTCCACAAATCTCTCCTCGTGTTGTCTTTTCTCTTCAGGGGTGTCCACTTTTAAACACACACCTCTTCCAGCCCAAGGGACACCGACTCGCTGTGTACAGGCAGGTAATGGAAGTGAGCAAACAACAGGAAGGTAAGGACCACAGCAAACCAAAGGATGGAAAAGGGGCTCCTGGTACTCAGCTCCCCTCCCCCCCCCAGGAATGCAGGCCCAGGAATGCGCATGATCAGTGCTTCTAAGAAGGCCAGAAATACAGATTCCTAAATCAGAAACTGTCAACATTTTAAAACATTGTACAAGCAAAAAGAAATCATCTAATACGTCAGACTGGGCCCACAAATCACCAGCTTTTTTATTTCTGCTCTAGCGAAAGCCTGTCCTTTCCAAACTGCCACTTTCCAGGATGAAAACACGGTGTGTGGAGGCCAAGGCTGCTGGCGATGAGCAGGATGCTTTATGGATCAGCAACAAAGCTGGTATTTTAAAGGGCGTGGCCGCCTACTGGAACTTGACGGTGATAACATCTCTTTAAAGATTTGCTTTACTCTCAATGAAGACCTAAAAAATACAACTCAGACATAACTCTTCATATCAGATATAGTCACATGACTAAAAAATTTAATGTTTTAGGAGCACCTGGGTGGCTCAGTCGGTTGAGCGTCCGACCTCAGCTCAGGTCATAATCTCGTAGTTTGGGGGTTCGAGCCCCACGTCGGGCTCTGTGCTGTCAGACTGTCAGCGCAGAGCCCGCTTCAGGTCCTCTGTTCCCCCTCTGTCTGCCCCTCCCCCACTTGTGTTATCCCCACAATAAATAAATACTTAAAACAAAATTTAACGTTTTAGAAACAGGTCAGATAAAAAGTAACACAAAAAAAACAAAACAAAAAACAAAAAAAGGGCAGCAGACCACCCTCCTCACGCGTAACTGCCATCTACCATTTGGTGTTGAGTGATTTATTTCAGTCGATGTGGAAATCAATTTTAGAATTCATCTATACAAGTTCCATCTGGTCCTGAAGCTGCATAAAAGGTGGCTCAGTGGCACGTTTTCTTTCTCCATATTCTGCATCTATCCCTCCTTTGCAGCTGGTATCTAGTCTGAATCAGTAGAAATGTTTTGTGGCAGAAGGTGGATTTCATACTATGAAACAAATCTGAGCTTGCCATGAAATGTAGGCTCCTTCACTCAGGTCAGACCTGTCACAGGTCAGGCCTGCCAGCTGCCGGGCTGCTTCTGGGCTCCGCGCCGCCCAGGCCTGCAATTATTTACAGTTCTGCACCTGTCAAAATCTTCAAACAATGACCTTCCTTGTCTCAGGGTTTACAGACAGTTAAATGTACTGTTTCAAAACTGAGCACTTAAGGCATACATGCTCAAAAGGGGTCACTATCACTGAGGTTTTGGTTTTTTTAACCCTTTTTTTAACAAAAGTAAAAGAGAAATGAGGTGAAAAACATAAATTAGGTTTTGATGGTTAATAAATAATATAAAGCAGCTATGCTCAATCTTCATGAACACAGGAATTACCCATGAGTTGTTAAACACACACACACACACACACACACACACAACAATACTTAATCTAAAAGTTAGACCTCCAAAATCAGAATTTAGAAATGGGGAGGATGAGTACACCTTCAGTGATCTGTAAAACATGTGATCTGGAACATGTGATCTGGAAAACATGTTGTTAAAAATACTGAGTACAAATAATACAACAATACACTAAACCACAACCATCACAATAAAAGACTGATCACTATGACTACTGTTGAATATACAATATGGGAGGGGCTGTTTCTTAAGTGATTTTGTAGACAAGTAAATGAAAAGATGGAAAGGGAAACAATGTTCCAAAAGTGTTTCTTTGGCCCACCCTAACCATCCACTCTAAGAGAGGTAAATGGTTCTGACCAAAGCCTATTCTGCAACCGACAGAGACTGAGGGCTCTGGCTGGCAGTTTCTTCTAAGTTACGCAACTCTATCCAGAAGGTGTGTATTTCTTTAAGAAACCAGCAGCACTGGGCAAATAGGGTGCATCTGGTGAACACATGTCCGCGTGCAGGTAAACACATGATTTCAGTAATTACTTCCAACACCATCTGTCAAGCAGGTAGTTCAAAACCTACTCAACAAGAAAGGCAGTTTGAAGTAATTTTTAAGCAAGTATACTTTTCATCTGCCTAATAAAAGTAAAGATCAAAATACAAACCTAGAAACCTGTCTCCTCTCTCCTGAATTTACGCAGGGCAGAGGCAGGCAGGTTCATTCTTGTAACTAAAAAAAAGATGATAATCCTACACTGGTTAAGAAATGCATGAATCTGATTAATTACCCTTAAAAGAAATTTTCCTATGATTAAAAATGGCAGTAATTTATTCATCAGTAATCAATAACTAACAAGTCTCTGTGATACATTAAAGTGTGTCACCTGTCTGCAAAACCGCCTCACCATTAATTAAGGGATAAACTACTCCAGTGACAAATGCTTTGAAAGGTTTCTCAATAACATTAAGTCGGCTTGAAAAACATAAACCCAAATGCAAAAGAACACAGGGAAAGGAAAAACACAGCAGCAGAAGAAAAGAAAAAAAAATCCAATTAAGGGTTTTTCTCACTTCAAAAACTGGTTGAGAGACTTCTAAAAATTATTGCTTTTCTGCATTGATGTGTATCTATAAACCACTAGCCTTTTCATTTGTCTGATTTGTATCAGTCAAGCATTTAAATAAAGTAAATATTACCAACTAGCAAGCATCCAAAGTGACACATGACAAGTATACCAAGGGCTGAATTTCCCCAGATAAATTTAAATTTCTCTTTTTGATTTAGTTCCCTCATCTGTCTTGACCACAAAAACTGACTGATTTAAATTCCAACTTCTTCCCCTCCCCATCTCTCCAGGCTGAGATGGAGACATTAGAAATAAAATTGTTTAGCACGTACCTCTGCTACGATATAATGAGAATGGCGCTTCACCTCCTCCCAAAAGCCTACGACCCTACTGTAAGTATGAGAAAAACATCAGACAAACCCGAACTGAAGGGCATTCTACAAAAGGGCTGACCTTCCAACAAAGCAGTACTCCTCAAAGCTGTCAAACACAAGGCTGGTGTGAGAAACTACGGCAGACCAGAGGACACTGGTAAGACAAGGTAATTATACGCAGTGCAGGACCCGAGACGAAATCCTGCAGAACAAGGACATGGGGGGAAGCTAGTGAAATCTGAATAAAGTGTGGTGTTTGGTTAACAGCAAGTAATGAACCAATGTGAATTTCTCACTTGGTCACAAATGTACTTCACTGATACAACAGGTATCAGCAGGGGAAACCGGGCGAAGCGTATGCATGAATTCTGTCTCTGCAACCTCTCTGTAAAGCGCAAAGTATTCAAAAATAAAAAGACTCTTTAAAAATGTGTTCAGTGAGAATTCTGAACGTCCATTCATTCCACCAAAACTCACTGATCAGTCACTATACTGCAAACACACAAAACGCAGCACCTGGGGACCCTACCATGAGACAGGGTCAGCGGGACACCACAAAACTGAGACTCAACTCCACAACTAACAGGAAAATGATTAAAAACAGTTGGGTATGAAGCACAGTGCCCCACTGACATAAAGAATATAAATTATCATCTGCTGTTACAATGTCCGTTCCTTTAAAATACTTGAGGATAGGGGCGCCTGGGTGGCTCGGTCAGTTAATAAGCATCAACTCCTGCGATGGGCTCAGGTCATTATCTCAGGGTTCGTGTTCAAGCCCCACCCACGTCTGCTGCTGTCAGTGCAGAGCCTGTTTGGGATTCTCTCTCCTCTCTCTGCCCTTCCCCTGGCTTGCGCGCACGCTCTCTCTCGCTCGCTCTCTCTCTCAAAAATAAATGAACTTTAGAAAATAATAAAAAGTACTGCTTCAAAAAATAAATGAAATAAAACACTTGAACATAAAACGGGATGTTCATGTAGTTCAAACTTCAAGTCTAGGGGTTTTCAGTTGCTCTACTCAAGAATGCGAAGACCAGGGCAATCTAATCAGAATCCCAATTCCAGAAATAGCTACTACAAATACTATTATCAATATCTCAAGCAACAGCTTACATTTGCTAATTAGTACACTAAATATCAGAAATAAGTTCTTATTGGTAAAAAAAAAAAAGCAGCCTGTTGTCTGGCAAGAATCTTACTAAAACCGATTTTCCCTTACTGAAAGTAATAGTATTCAAGAAATGAACACTGACTAAAATATTCAGATACATTACATACTTTTTTATGTTTATGTTATTTTAGAGAGAGTGAGTGAGCAGAGGAGGAGCAGAGAGAGAGAGACAGACAGCATTCGAAGTGGGCTCTGTGCTGACAGCAGAGAGCCCGATTCGGGGCTTGAACCCACGAACCGTGAGATCTTGACCAGAGCCCAAGTCAGACGCTTAACTGATGGAGTCACCAAGTGCCCCGAGACTACACACTTTTGAATGAACATAGCATAAGAAGCCTTTACCCTTAGAGACGGATCCCAAAACTTAATCTTTTTTTAATATTTATTTATTTTTGGGAGACAGAGTGCAAGCAGGGGAGAAGCAGAGAGAGAGGGAGACACAGAATCTGAAGCAGGCTCCAGGCTCTGAGCTGTCAGCACAGAGCCCGATGCAGGGCTTGAACCCACGAAACACAAGATCATGACCTGGGCAGATGTCAGACACTTAACTGACTGAGCCACCCAGGCGCCCCTCAAAACTTAATCTTTAAAAAGTCCTGTTGTCCAGTCATGAGTTTAAGGGGATTCTCTGTTGCCTAATGTCGAATATAAAGGTAACAGAATCCTACTTCTAAAATCTCACTGTGTCTGCCTGGACAAACCTTTCATACAAAGTGGTAATCAAGGCACCTAGAAGGACAGAGATCTGAACCTTCGTCAAGCTCATGTAGCAAGCTGCATTAATTTTTCTGAGGTGGATTCACTGATGAATGATTAATAGATATCTTTGTGTGAAAGAATATGGTGTGAGTACTGCAGAGAAGTACCTCCCCCACCTTAAACTTGTTTAGCAAAAACTAAGTGTTGTGAATGACAAAGCTGACTTACATCAATTCACCACAGCCCTTATAGAAAGAGTTTCAAGGGGCACATGGGTGGCTCAGTCAATTAGGCCTCCAACTCTTGATTTCAGCTCAGGTCATGATCTCACAGTTGGGGGATTGAGCCCTGCGTCAGGCTCTGCACTGACAGCACAGAGCATGCTTGGGATTTTCTCTCTCTCTCTCTCTCTCTCTCTCTCTCTCTCTCTCTCTCTCTCTCTCAAAATAAACATAAGAAGAAAGAAGAAAAAAAGAGTTTCAAACTTGATATCCATGTACAGCCTTCCAAAAATGTAACTGAAATTGTATGAAAACTTCACATGTTTGTGAATGTGCCTCTTTCCAGTAGGAGAATGCCCTTGGGTTTTATTAGATTAAAATAATCTGTGACTCAAAAATCATTAAAAACCATAGCCCTGAGTAATCAACAGTCAACCAACTGGTTTTTTCCCTATTAATATCAGTTTTCCCTTAAGTTACACAATTCATACTTTCCCCCAAAAAAGCAGCCTTCTTGTTTCATCTTAAATACCACATGCAATTTTATCTGTTTTTGAAAGGTAACTATTAGGAAATACAATTCACTTGTCATTTCAAACATCTCACCCAAAACAGACACCAAAACTTTCTTCAGGAAGCCATTATTTTCAAACAATGATGCACAGTGCATTTTTTTAATTTCAAACCACTTTACCTAAAGATTGAATGATTTGTCCATCTCAGTGGAGTTTGGTTTTGCTTTATTTTTTTTTTAACAAAGTAAGTTATTTCAGCCATAGCAGTGTCTTCCAGAACCTTCACACTAGTGTTTGCACTATATCATATAGTTTCCAGTTCATCCAACCCTGCAAAAGAGGGACCAATTTTCCTCCCTTTGTGCCTCTTTGGCGCATATTTCGTCCCGTCCTCTTGAGTGGATGGCCCAAGGAAATAACGTTCTAGACAGTCACCAGAAATGCTGCTAAAGCCTAGATTTATCACCTCGATAGTCCAACTTCTGATAAAGCAATAAACAGTAATTCTTTTCAAACTGAGCAAACACAGAAAAATGTTGTCATTTATTACAAATGAACATTATGACTGCTGAGGGCTCACATCATACACAATACTCTCCAACGTGTACTGTTTGAGTCCAGGCCGAACTGGGAAAAGCTAGAAAGAAAATGAGGGGCAGACAGGATCATGGATTACTTATAAAAAGTTAATGACAGGCTTACACAGCACTGACTCAAATGCTATATAAGTTCTTACTCCATGATAATATCTTTCAACTTAATAGATCTTACATTAGAAATCATTTTAGGGCTAGCTGGTCAAAATTTAAAAAACGTTATTAAAATATTTAAAGCACTTAAAAAAATAAAAACTCGACTTTTTCCCTTTAATCCAAGCATGAACGAAAGACAGAGATAAAAAGGGAGTTCAAAGTAAAAATGTCTGTATACTTGCTTTAGAGACAACCGAAGGAAGATGTCCTTGGTATTCAGCTAACTTCTAATTTTTTGTTTCTTCAAGAATGGATTTTGTTTCCTTCACTAATTTCAGATGCTGTTAGCTATCTCATTTCCTTTTTCTTTTTAATCTTTATTTATTTTTAAGAGAGAGAAAGATAGAGTGTGAGGGGAGGGGACAGAACAGAGAGGGAGACACAGGATCCTAAGCAGCCTCCAAGCTCTGAAGTGACAACCTGATGTGGGGCTCGAACTCACAAACCGTGAGATCATGACCTGAGCTGAAGTCAGACACTTAACCGACTGAGCCACCCAGGCGCCCCCAGCCATCTGATTTCTTAAAGAATTCCCAGTCTACCCTTAAGAGCTCTCAGAGCCTTGCCTTGGAGCCCAGGTAACAGCTGAGTAACCTGAAACTCTCCCCGTTTTGTAAGTACAACATTGTTGTCGCAAGAGGTATACAACTATGGGGAAGAAGGCGATCTCATTTTTAGAGGACTCCTTGGGATCAGTCTTTATTAAAAGGAGGAAGGCCCATCATTTCTGGGGTGTCCCCAGGTGTTTCTGTCTCACGCCTAGCTGGCCAGTCAATGAGAAATGCCTTTGGGGCCATAGCTACACGAAGAAATACAAACTGAACTGGCGAATTAAACCACGAATTTGAGAAATGTGGCTGCGACTGTTTCAGATATTTTTAAAGTATCACTGAACCCACGTATCTGAGGTATGTGGAACTGTCAAATTCATACAACAGAAAGTGGATCACGGATGACCAGGATTACAGGGAGGAGGGGGAGGAGGGAGTCACTGCTTAGTGGGTACAGAGTTCAAGTTGGGGACGACGAAAGCGTCCCAGAGGTGGGTAGTGGTGATGGGTGCACAGCAATGTGAACATACTGAAAGTACATTTAAAAATGGTTAAAATGGTCCATTTTACATTCTGTGTATTTTACCACAATAAAATATCCGTGGAAACGAGGATGGCCTGCGCATGGCATCTTGCAGAATGCGTGGCAATCCAGAGGACGTATATGCATGGCCAGGGAACAGGTGAACAAAGGAACAATGGAAGTAGCAGCAGGATCGACGGTCCAGAAACCAGGCGGTGAACTGAATTAGCAGATGGGAAGAAATGGAAGCTCCCTCTGCTGTAGAGTATTTCTACACTTCAATCACACCTGACGGCTGAGCTCAGCACAAAAAGAGGACCATGTGTAATTATGAACATGTGGATGGACCCATCGCCGCAGTAGTCCCAGAGAATGGTTTCAAGACTGAGCCCCTCACCCAGGTGTCAAAAGGGCCACAGACTGCATGGTAGGCCAAATGTCCCAGATATCTTCTAAGAAACAAGTCTAGATATTCCTATCAGCATCAAATTCTGTCTAGAAGCATGAGAACACCCAGTTCTGAAGGCGCTGGACGTCTTGATGTTTGCCCAGACACTGTCCTTAAAAACGCATACTATGTATCTCCATCTTTCAAAATTACTGGCTGGGAAAGAAGCTGCTCTCGTTACGTTGGGACTTAAAAACATTTCCACCAGAGGTGAAACACACTAAAAAAAGGCCTTCATTCTGGTTTTTACATATTTCAGCACAAGGGGTCAGGACACATTTTGTTACCTTCATGGGCTGTTTGCAGAAAGGGCGAAGGGACAGCTCTAGCCATGACATCAGTGTAAGTTCCTGTAACCTCTGCCCAGCTGATGCTTAGTAACACATTAATATAAACACAGAGAATATGCGAAAGATGTGGCAGTGGAAGCTTCTGTGCACAACGCAAAGGGTGACATCCTGAGGCACAGGTGGAGATGTCCACGCCCCTCCTTTTGTGCACCGGAAGGGATTCTTCCTGCATCCGGAGCTTTGAAAACCGTGGCTCCCAGGAAAGTGGCTGCAGGTACTCAAACAAGACTCGCGCCCAGCAGGCCTATTTCCAAGTCAATTAAACAAGGCACTTTTCTAATGAAAACACCTCCAAGTTCAAGTTTAACTAGGTCTTATGAAATGCTTTTAGTGTTCGACTTCAAGCATCCTCATTAAATGGATGAGATGTGACAAGAGAGGCGATAGTACCTCTGTGGTCTTGACCTTTCAGGAAATCATGGACAAGGGGGGAGCTGCTGTTGCATGCTGTGCTAGGAGGGCATCAACACGAGGTGTATTAACTGAGAAGAACTGAGTACAGAACATTTGTCCCTGGAAGAAAGACATCTCTCTGGAAAGATGATTTGGTCATTTGTCCTGTTCTTCACTCTGCGTTTCTGGGAGAGAGGAAAGTAGTGGTTCTTCTTTCTCTTGATAAAACACACACAAAGATTAAATGACTGAGAGTTCTGTTTGGTTTTCTTTAAAAAAAAAAAAAAAAAAAAAGCCCTGGGGCACCTAGATGGCTCAGTTGGTGAAGCGTCCAACTTCGGCTCAGGTCATGATGTCGAGCTTCGTGGGTTTGAGCCCCGCATCGGGCTCTGTGCTGACAGCTCAGGGCCTGGAGCCTGCTTTGGATTCTGTGTCTCCTTCTCTCTCTCTGCCCCTCCCCCGCTCATGCTCTGTCTCAAAACTAAACATTAAAAAAAAAAATTTTTTTTTTTTGACAAGCCCGAATCAATACAGCTTTCACTGAATGTTTAAAGTATCACAAATAAGTCTGAAAATCATCCAGCACCTTGCTGTTTTGTAGCCAGACTGCTTGGACCTTATTCATCAGCCTGCTTACCAGTTCCTTTTTCAAAAACACAGACACCATCCACAAACATTCTGATATGCTTGTGTTGAACTGTGGTGGCTTGCTGAATCAAAGCAGCTGAGTTTGAAACAACTTCCATGTCATTCTCTTCAAGAATTAACTCATCTTTCTGGGCTTGAGATACTGAACTAGCAACACCTGGCCTCATGTGAACCCCAGAGATGCATTTTTCACCCGAGAAATTCCAGATTTCAACAGGAGAGCCATTCTCCTGAATAACAGCGTTGACAGGGAAGGGAGCATACACGGACCTCATCCTGTAATGGAAGCCCAGGTAATGCCCTTGACCATCTGTACGTGACTCTACAGGCAGAAAGGAAGTGGCTACTGTTCACATTATCTCCCACCATTTGCCAACTCAGAGCCTCTCCTTTCTCTTTCCAGGGAGACTGAGCTCTACAGGGATGTGACCGAAGCCCCCTGCAGGGCTCCTCTGGGGCCTGTCACAACAACAGTGCCGCCCTTAAGAGTGATGTAGACAGTCTCCTTGCTGAGACTGGTCTTCGTTCTCGCAGTCAACGCGGCAAAGAGCTACGAGAGAGTTCTACAAGCTGAGTCTCCAAGGGATTTCAGTGACCTGATCTGAATAACAAGAATTACCTTTTCTCAAATGGATAAATTCTCAGGGATGGTCAGCGTTTCAGACTACCCAGAAAAACGCATAAACAGCTGCACACTTAAAATATTTGTCAAGGAAATGAGAACAGAGGATGCTAAGTGAGAGGCTGTCTGGGAGTCTGAAGGGCCATGGCCTCCGATGCTGTGGAGATCTGATCCCTTGCTCTGTGGCAAGTTCTCGCTTTCTTGTAACTTCTTAACACTGTTGGCAGTTCCCACATTCTCTTCATTGTGACCCTTCAAAATACTGATTTTCCAAATTTATTCAGAAGGTTTTATTAAGGAAACACTTATGTTCTGGCCTGCTTAAAACACCACCAACAACAACCCCCTAAAAATGAAGCTTCAAAAAATAACTTGTCCTAAGGGCAGAGGAAATGCAACAGTGATCATTACTATCAAGTCTCAGAGCTGATGCTCCTGGTCAGTGAACTTCCCATGGTGGTTTTCACCACAGGCTTCAGGATTTTCAAACCATGAGAATCATGAAGTTTCAGAGTTCCAAAAAATAACTCACTCCTCTGTGACTCAGACGGGAATTCTGCAGAATATACCAAATCAAAAGCCCATAATGGTTTTGGACATTATAGGTAAGCAATTAAAAGAAGTAAAGAAATGGGCACCTGGGTGGGTCAGTCAGTTGGGTGGTCGACTCTTGATTTCAGCTCAGGTCATGATCCCAGACTCATGAGATTGAGCCCTGCACCAGGCTCTGCACCAAGCATGGAAGATGGTTAAGAATCTCTCCCTCCCTCCCTCTCCCTCTCCCTCTCCCTCTCTCCCTCTCTCTCTCTCTCTCTCTCTCTCTCTGGCCTTCTACCCTGCTCACATAAAATAAAACTTGGAAATTAATTTTTTAAAAAAAGTAAAGATGAAGAGAACCAGAGACAAATTACACTTATTTATTAGTTGAAGACAGAATTCACAAGATCTCCTGATGTTTGGGACTCCAAACAGAAAACTGCCTAAAAGATATGAAACACAAGGTGAGGTTAAATAACAGACTAAGAATACTTCTATGCTAGCCACTCCTAAAGTCTTCAGTCATTTTGACATTTTTAAATTCATAATAAAATCCTAGCAAAGAAATAGCGTGAACTGTCCTCAAATTCAAGACGTCGTAAGTACTCATTAAGTCTGACTTACAGAAAAACTTCAAAAAAAAAAAAAAAGACAAAACTCCTAAAAGGGAGACAGTAATCCTCGGTAACTGTCCCTGTGTCCTAGTATTAACAGCAAGCAAAACCAGTGCTCTTATTAATCCGCTGCGGGGTATGCACACCCCATGGTGGAGACCACTACGAGGAAAGAAAAGAAACCGAAGACCGATGCACACAGTGAGCTGCCTGTACACGGACTCGGAGTCCATGCTCCATCACGCAAGCATCGATGACTAACGACCCTCTCTAAGTCACGATGGCTGCGCTCGGCCCTTTCTAGAGCCAGGATCATCACCTCCTCTGAATGTAGATACAGGGCAGGACAGGAGGCCAGGAGACAAAACAGCGGGCGCTGAGGCCAGTGGCTACGGGCGCCGGTATGGAAGCGCAGCACGACCGCAGATCACGTGACGCGTGCGTGTCTGTTCCGGCCGCTCCGACTCGCACTTGGCCTGTGACTCCCGCTCCGGCGCCCCGGACCGCTGTGCGGAGTCCGCGGGAGCGGCAGTCTGCGGCGCCCGCGCCGCGCCGCGCCACCTGCACCGCGCCTGCTCACGAGCTCCCGGCCCAGAGGGCACCACCCACTACGAACTCCTGTATTCTGCACGAACGTGTCCAAGGATTCGGGAAGACAAGCTGCAGAGAGCCCGAGACGGAGACAGGACAACAAATGCTGGCTTACAAATGGGAACCACAAAACCTCTTGGGGATGGTCATAAAGCATCTTCCTCACCCGTAGTTCCTGAAGAAATCCAAAGTCACTGCTGTCTAGTCCCTTGGATAAATAAATAGTTCATTTTATTTTAAAAACCTATTTCACCTTGCCTTTTTGTTTTTTTTAATAAACTGATAAAGGTACTAAAGGAGACAATGGTGGGCACAACATAGTACTATTAAATGAATTCACATCAGATCTGCATAACCTTTTCTCAAGATCTGAAGGTAAAATTTATTCTTAGTGTTTTCATGAGCATGGTAAAGAAGTCCTGACTTTAAAAGTTCTCTTACTGGGTGCCTGGGTGGCTCAGTTGGTTAAGCATCCGACTTCGGCTCAGGTCATGATCTCACGGTTCGTGGGTTCGAGCCCCACATCAGGCTCTGTGCTGACAGCTACCTCAGAGCCTGGAGCCTGTCTTCAGATTCTGTATCTCCCTCTCTCTCTGACCCTCCCCTGCTCATGCTGTCTCTCTCTGTCTTTCAAAAATAAATAAAAAACATTTAAAACGTTTTTAAAAAAATAAGTAAAAAAATAAAAGTTCTCTTACAGTTGATTATCAACATACAAGAAGCTCACAGGAGTACACCTGAAAAACGTCATCTATAATAAGGACAATGTAAACGGTAACTAACCCAAACAAATATAAAAATGTTAATTTCATCAATAATCCAAAAAATACATATTAAAACAAGGAGCTATCATCCCAAACCCATTAAATTAGCAAAGACAAAATTTGTAATTCCAAAAACACAGAAGGGAAAAGGGTCTCCCCCTCACTCTCATACACAGCTGGTAGGAGGCTGACTGATACATTTTGTCTAGTGAACAATGAGACAAAATGTATCCAGAGTTCTTAAAATGCTCATTCTTTGACCCCCAAGTTCCACCTTGGAGAATGTGATCTACTTAAAAAACACATAATAACCAGAAATGAACACAGAGACTTATAACCAAACATGTTGATTTATTTGATGGTTATAATATATTTATTGTCATAAGTGACAAATTGGATAAAATCTAAGTACTTGGCCCAAAGAATGTACATAGGTTACAGATCTGGAAGATGAAACATTATGTAGCCATTTAAAATTAGTATTATATCATGTAACACACTCAACTTTTTTTTTTCAAGTCAGATACCAAAGTAGTTACTAAAAACGGTTTCATATATATAAAAGAGAAACCAGTCCAGAAAAGAGACTGGAAACTCAAATGCCAACACGTTCACCACTGAAACCACCACATGAGCATTTCAGGTGACTTTTAAATTGTATTTTGCAAATGTTCTACAGTCTGTAAGCTACTATTCTATAACTGGCAAGAAAAATAGTTTAAAAACTCTATGGATCGGGGCACCTGGGTGGCTCATTCAGTTCGGCTCAGGTCATGATTTCACAGTCATGAGACCCAGCCTGTGCGGTTCGGTGCTGACAGTATGCAACCTGCTTGGGATTCTCCCCCTCTCTCTGCCCCTCCCTCTGCTTACTCTCTGTCTCAAAAATAAAAAAATAAACATTTTTTAAGTCTGTGGATCAACCAACAATATTTCAAAAATTTAGCTACTTTTTAACAGTAAGACCAACTTTATAAGCATAAACCTTATACAATAAAAACAGTATTTATCATTCAATTCTGAATGATTCCTGGATAAAGCATGTATGACTTTGAAAATCAATGTCACAACATATACTTTTAACAAACAACAATCAATGACATGGAAAACACCATTTATGCCCAGGTGGAATTACACAACAGCCATAAAATGGACTTTATGGGTTTTTTTCTCTGTGATATTCTTTCCCTAAAAATAACTGTGAGAGATGGAAGAACCATTTTATTAATTTCAACTCTGAAAAGGACAAGCCACTATCCGTAAGAAACTTTCTGCTAACAGATGAATCTCTAAGTATACATAAAACTAGGAATATTTAACCAAATGCTGGACTGCACGGCACTCTAATGGATCTATGCTAATGAGAATAAAAATAAACATTAGGAACATACCAATTTTTTAAGTGAGAGAAACATAAAAAACTTGTTTAAATTTTAACATTTTCTTTACATTTAAGGTCTTTGAATACACAGGTTTAAAAAAAAAACCAACCTCATCACTTCCAAGCCATGTCAACCTAGGGGCAGGATACTTAGTCCCTCTATACATACCTGTTTCCTCAAGTTTAATATAAAATAAGGTTAAATAAGACAAAATATGAAGACGTGCCTCACCCATTACTCAATAAAGGATCGCTATTATTTTCCTTCATAAATAATGGTTACTAGGCAGAAGCGAGCAGTACAGAGCATAACAGAGGATTTAAATCCATTCAGTAAGCATTCGAGAGGCTATGACAGACAATGGATATACAAAAATAAACAAGAGCTGGCAGTTTTCAGGGAGAGAAAAATAGAAGCCAACTAAAAATTAGAATACACTCTAATAGGATAATACGGCTATGGTAAATATAGGCTGCTTTATTTAAGTTTATTTATTTTGAGACAGAGAGCACATGGGGGAGGGACAGAGAGGGAGGGGAAGAGAGAATCCCAAGCTGGCTCCGTGCTGCCAGCACAGAGCCCGATGTGGGGCTCGAACTCACGAACCATGAGATCATGACCTGAGCCAAAACCAAGACTAGGACACTTAACCTACTGAGCCACCCATGTGCCACTTACTTATAGGCTTCTTTAAAGAAGTACAAGTTAGGAAATGAAACGGGGGCTGGAAGTTTAAGGAAGACTTTAAGAGAGAAGTGCTATTAGATCTGGATGATAAATAATAAATAAATGTTATCCCGTCAAAGAAGGAACAGAAGGAACACCAGGCAGGTACACATGTAACCGTGCAGCTAGAACCAGAGTTTCTTGAGGGATGCGGCCTGCAGTATCACGGAAAGGAGGCAGGGCCGATGCTGTCCCCTGAGCCATGCCAGACCTTCCACATACCCACCGCAGGCTCGTGCAGGGAAGGAAAAAGCAAGGAGCACTGAAACGCAGAGCTGAACTCTCCCGCAGCTCCCGCCTTTCCATTTCTCTCCAGTGCCCTCTATTGACAAAGCTAACACTGCAGTGGCTAACACGGGAGAACTCTCACAGGGTCAGGTTCCAGTCCAGTCAAGGCCGTATCTGGGGCAGAGAAACATTCAACTGGTAACTGGAATACCGTCTTTCCTATCAGGTGAATGACAGGACTCCTACCTTATTCACTTTTTTTAATCCCTGGCCTCTAACACAATGCCTGCCACAGAGGAGGAATTCAATAAATTTGCAAAGCATAACAAAATGGAAAGAACACAGAATTCAGATGCAGGCAGATACTGGTTCGAGCCTGCCCAGTGACAGGTTGCGGGTGGGGGGGGGGGGGGGCGGACACACAAAGCAGCACACTAGATTTTCTAAAGGTCAGCGCGCACAGGCTGTTGCTACCTAGAAACAGTTCAGACTCCAGGTCACACTTAGAGCAGTTATTTTAACAACTTTCTGAAATATTCCTTCCAGGGATTCGTTGGCCCGGAGAGGCCATCTTTGCAAAGAACTGTGCAATCCTGACAAAACTAAAAAAGCTGAGCTGAGCTGAGGCGGGCCACCAAGGAAAGAGGCTTGAGCTAAATATCCCCAACCAATGTGATGCAACAAACAAACTGAAACCATGCACCTTCCTTACCTGTTTTTTCATTTCTCACAAAATACCGATTGTTCATTTCAGGTATTAAATAGTACCATCAGTAACAAAAACTGTTCTTTTCTTTAAAATCCCATCCCGATGCTGGAAAACTTTGATGACAAAACAAGGTACCTCTATGCAGGCGACCCAACAAGAAACACAGGTTTAAGTGCTGCCCTGTTAATAAAAAGCCTCACAGGCTGTTCTGTTATAAACAGAATCATTGTTAAGTTTCGCTTTTCAAAGATTTTGAAGGCATGAGATTTGATCCACAAGTGCTCTGTTATGCCAGGTTTCTATATAAAGCTACTTGCAGGAAGTAAAGATTTTCTTTCAATCAGAATAAAGAGAATCACAGATGCAGAGAGTGACAGACAACATTCAGTCTTCATAAAGTCTTGCCTTTTGAAAGAACAATTCCAGACAAGTGACAACCTGTCCTAGTTTTAACCATCTTTAAAAAAACACTAGTCTTCTAGAATAGTCGTGGTTTAAGCAAGAAGTGTAAAGAATCAAACACTGCTAACAGTGCTTTACTGGCAGGAAATTCACCCTCAGTCTTCCTTGATTTAGCACATATTTATAAGAAAACTAACTTCAAATATAACATATTTTTTTAAGTAATCTCTATGCCCAATGTGGGGGTTGAACTCATGACCCCAGATCCAAGAGTCCCATGCTTTACCGACTCAACCAACCAGGCACCCCTAACATCATATATTTTTTAAAAAACACCAACACTTCAGGGACTACAAAATAAAAAGGTTTTAAAATTCAACAGAATCGATAATAGTATTGTATTCTAGACGATGTTCCTCCAACAAATTTCAACAGCAATATTCACTCATCTTTCAGGAACGATGCAATTTAATTACACCTCAGTCTCCCTGTAAGCCATTTAACACAGAATAGAACTACATTTAAAGATCTCCTCTCAAGGCGCTTATTCTTAGCTGAGGACAGGGTCCATGTCCCCAGGGCCTCTCGTAGTGTCTAACAGTTAAGAAATGACTGGCAACATTTGCTCCAAGAAATGGCTAAAAGGATCTCCCCATACAGTAATCTACTCTACAAGGTGGCCTAGGCCATGGACAACAATGCCACTCAGTCTCATTTGACTTCATATCCACAAGTTACTAATTGGAAAATAATTCATTTACTCTCTCCACCTCCTCTGATCACAATGAACCTTTTGTCAACTAGTTCCAAAGCGAACAAAACACTGCCCACATATAATTTCCGTTCCTAGGAATAAGCTAGGTCTTGCCTGAAAGAGAGCTGGAAGCGGAACAGTAGTTACCAGTAAGAGTAGAATTCTTAGTGTTTTTCTGCTATGTATAGAATATTCATCTCTTAATGACTATGAATAAATATTGCAGAACTCATCTGAGTTAGACTTATGCCTTCAAAGAGCCCTCCTGACCAGCCTACCCCAAAATGATCCCATCTAAATACAAAGATCCATTCTAAAACTCTAATAAAAATTTAATAGGGAGTATTGAAGAAATGCAGTAAAATCATCAAGATAATAAAAATCAGATAAAGAAATAAGTTGAAAAAATGTCAGAGAGAAGGGGCAGAATTAGAAAACAGGAAAGAAGGAATAACATTCATAATGAAGTCCAAGCAAAAGAGGAAAACAAAAAAACAGAGCGGGGATAGAACAAATAAATAAACAATAATCCAAGAAAAAATCTGCAAAAAATAAAAGATCTGAATCTACATATTGATAGTACCAACCAACACCTAAAACAATCACTCTCCAACATAGAAAACTGTTAGGCTTCAAAGATAAGGAAAAGCTCAAGGCCTCTAGGCAAAAAAATAAAATAAAATAAATAAAATAAAAGATAAAACAATGAACAAAGGCAAACAAATATAAAGGGCATCAGAGTTGTCCAAAGCAAAATACAATGCAAGGCAACAATGGAACAGCACTGTTTTTAGAAATTCAGTGAAAGAAAGTACAAATAATGGATTTTATACCCAACCAAACTGTCCTTCAAGTATGAGTGCCTTTTAAAAAGTTTTAAACATATAAGAATTGCTGCCCCTTCTTGAGTAATCTACCAGAGGTTGGGCTAAATGCACCCAATAAATGACTAGGGATATCTCAGCTAGAGTGACAAGGCCATCCATACACATAACTGTAGACCAAGATTAAAATAAAGGTGGGGACATTAAGCTCTGAAACTTGGAAGATTAATGTGCAAATGTTAGAGGCTGTGCTAAAGCAGAAAACAATGCAAAAAAAAGTGAAGAAATGGGACAGGAGGTGAGAAAGTAAAGTAAGTTCATTGGTTGTCAAAAGTCAGAAGTTAAAGGGTGCCATTAAACTAACACAACAGAGGACAAATGAGTAATTGTGTAACAGAGTAATACAGACATTTAAAAGGTATAAAGACAAAGGTAACCGCAGAATACAAATGTTCCTAAATAACAGGTCATTAATTAAAATATATGTATACATTTCATAGGGAAACACAGCAAATATCAAATAACATATAATTACAAAATATCACCACAGACTTGCAACCAAATTTACCAGTAGTATCAACAAAACAAGATTTCAATGCTACATACAAGAGAAACATCTTAAGCATAGTTCAGAATGGCTAAAATTAAAGGGATATAAATGGCCTAACAGGAAAAAGAGAGCAAAGCAGAACTCAAGCCAAAAGGATTAAATATGAAAAGAGCACTTTAATTCTGAAGCCACAATTCACAATGATATTTTAACACTTGATAAATATCCATGCACCAAACAATGCTGTAACTATGCTAATAAACTAAACACAAGTCACAAGGTTGAAAGGATTTCAATCAAAAAGGGAGCCAGATGAGGCTAACAGCACGAAGCCTGCTTGGAATTCTCTCTCTCCCTCTCTCTCTGCCCCAACCCTGATCTCACTTACATGTGCACACTAGCTCTTGCTCTCTCTCAAAACAAATAAACTTAAAAAAAATAAAATGGCACCAGATGATATGAAATGGAGAATGTCACAAAAGAACCCCCAGAAAAAGGGAGCTGAAAGACATTTCTAGTAAATGCCTGATTTACAGAAAACACAGAGTTATTTCCTGTCCAGTGAATACCTCTAATAATCTCTCCCCATCCTCAAACCAATGAACTTACTGCTTGGACTGTGGCCAGACATCCTCCTCTCTTCACCCCTTGCCCATAAATACAGCCCTCCCCAAATGCTGACAGACGCTACCTACAGCTCGCCGCAGCATACATTTGCCAACCTGCAATTCCTCTATTCCCAGACAACTTTAATGTCTGGTGATTTGAGCTTGCCTCACTTTACCTCTTAATTTAGGCTGACGCTAGAAGAAATGTACTAAGAATATGAGACTTTAATACGCTCTCCAAGTAAGAAAACTCCAGCACATACACAGGCACAAACAAATGTAGCTGAAGGTTTATAGAGAAAGGTGATAGTGGAGTTCATTTGAAAACCTAACATGCAAGAACACTGAGGGGAAAAAAAAAAAACATGAAAAATAAAAAACCACAAGGATAGACTAACTCTACCAGATATCAAGTCATAAATAAAATTTCCACAAAAAACAGGGTGGATGAAACAGAAGTAAACAAAGAGACCTGCAGAACACAGCAGAAAGCCCAAATTAGACCCATGTAAATTTGGAAATGTAAGATCTGATAAAGATCTGATAAAGGGGATGTCTCAAAACATCTCAGTACGGGGGCACCTGGGGGGCTCAGTCAGCTGAGCTTTCAACTTCGGCTCAGGTCATGATCTCTCAGTTCGTGGGTTCGAACTCTGTGCTGTGTGTCGGGCTCTGTGCTGACAGAGGCACGCTGTCTCTCTCTCTCAAAAATAAAATGCTGAATAAAGAGTGCTGGGACAATTAAGTAGCTCTCTGGACAGGACGCAGTCGACCGCTACCTCAACACCACGCCTGAGCATGCGTTCCAAACGGATCAGGGACGCAAACGTAAAAGCATGAAGCCATACAAGGACTAGGAGAAACCACACGTGAACCTGTCTGTACTCTCAGTATACAGAAAATCTATGACTTCAGTGGGACTCAAAATCCAGGAGAAACGGGGAAAAAACATTTTATCAATTTAATAATTGAAGTATTTTATATGTCACTAAAACACCAGAAGCAGAGTCAAAAGGTAACTGGAAAACTGGGAGAATATGTCTGTGATATACATTATAGACAAATATCCATGATACATTAAAAAAGGGGGGGAAAAACCTGAACAATTAATGAAGATATAAAAATGGCCAAACATATAAAAAGAATTAGAGAAGGAGAGAGACGGAGATGAAAACCTGTTCCTCCCTGCCAAATGGTGGAGTTACACAGCATGACGAGGACAATGCTCTGTCTGGGGGGCCACGGAAATGCCCAGTTTCCATACAGAGTCGACTCGGAACGCAAATCAGCACCACCCTTTCGGAGAGTACGTTGGTGATACCTCCATATGCACTTACCTTTAAGCCAGCCATCTCCACCCGAGAAATGGATCCTGACGATACACTTCTAACAACGTAAAAATCCACATGCAAAAGTTGACTTACTGCAGCACTACCTGGAACTACAAAATACTGGAAACATCCTAGATGTCCACACTCATGAACACATTCGAATAAACCATGACAGGGTCACTAAGTCAAGTACTTGGCGCAGCCATACAAAAGGGCGAGGGCTATCTCCATCATCCGATACACAGTTCCTAGTCTCTATTACAAATTAAGAAAGTATTTGGAATATCCTACCAGTTAAGGAAAAAACAAAAGGAAATGTTTTAAAAGTTCATGGATTCTACATACAGAATTCGGTATAATTTATTCTGTGGGATTATGGCCCACAGAATAAATGACCATGAGTCTGTACTGATATAAATAATTCAATAAGTAAGTAGGGAGAAAAAAACAGTTCTCCTGAGTAAAATTCCAATTAATAATTACAAAAGGCAAGACAGAAAACTCACAACCTGACTCGTGCTTGTATGTGGAAAAAAGGAAGAATAAGCCAGATGCTACTGGGAGACGGGGGGATTAGGATGAAAAGAACACAGTCATGGGGATGGTGAGAAGGATGGCAGGGCACTGATCGTCTCCCAGTAGCTGACTTAGTGCAGCTCTGCCTTTGAAAATCATGCGAATGTTTCACATACTCAAAAAAAAAAAAAAGGCAAGAAAAAAATTAAAACCAGACAGGAAGTGGGCAGAATCCACAATGGAATACAAGAGGCCTCAAATTTACTTAATTGAATCACAAATTAATAACATAACCACACTGAATCTAACTTTGGAAAGCAGCATTCTGACCACACACTGTAAGATTAAAGGCAAAAAAGGGCTTAAACATTATATGCTAGTAAGTAAAATGTCTTTTTCACAGGAGGATGGGATGGGAATCCAAAACTACGCTGTACGTTTCACAGGACTGAACAAGCAACGTGTTCATCATGGGAAGGGGAAGGTGCATTTCTCTCTGCTATAGAATGGAGGTGACGTAAGAGGCGGGACCTGGAAATAAACCCCCTGCACCGAAACAGAACCAGAGAGAGGAGGATGGCCTCATGTTCTTTAATATACACACAAGTATAGAGGTACAGATGTCTGTACACAGATACACATCTCCTAACTCTGTCCGCCAACACCGCCTGGAAGCAACAGCACCTCGGTGGCAATGAACATACCCAGTGCTCACAATAGTGTCTCTCTACCATTCGCCAATGAAAGGAAGCCAGGGTCCTTGGAGAAATGGCTCAATCCAGGACTGAAGCAAGGAGAGGACAAGATGAGCCTGGACCAGCTCAGGTACAGAAAGGAGTTTCCACTGACCAAATCCCCAAAACTTTGAGTGATAAAATATAATGGTAATAAGGGATTATGCCCCACAGAATAAAATAAATAACCGATAGATAGACAGACAGACAGACAGAGAGGAGTCTGCTCTCTTCCTTACATTAAGATTCCAGTTAACTAACATGGACAGCGTGATGGGAACAGAAAAATCACCACCTGACAAATACTACAGTATTAACTGTTGCAGGCAAGAATAATCAGTGGCTAAAATTAATGGTGAAAGCATGAGAAATAGAGTATCACCAAGCAAAAGTATCACCAAATACTTATTCATTCCAAAGGCGAAGATAATAATTTCACGGTGGAGAAAGGCAAAAGTCACCACCTTAATGAAATAAATTTAACACCTAGTTACTGTATGTTACAGTTAACTCAAAAGAGATGCAGGCAACGTGCAGAACCCCGCTGGTGTGACCCTCTGAGGACGCGGAGCTATCATTCCTGTATGCTTGATAAAATGTACGGCTGAGGCTCGTCATGAGGAAACACCTGAAAAGCTCAAATTAGGCAACATTCTACGACTTAACTGACCAGAAGCCTCCAAAACTGCCACTGTCTTGAGGACAAAGACAGACTGGGAAGCTGTCCCTAACAGAAAGAGAGCTGAAATGACAACTAAAAGCAGTGTGAGACCCAAAGTGGGACCCTGAACTGGGGAGAAAGAGACAAAATGTGAATAAGATCTGTACAAGGGTTACTCATATCAGATCAATATTTATTTCCTGTTTTCATAATTGCATCCCGGTAACATAAGACATCTGAACATTACAGAAGCGGAGGGAGAGATCTATGAAAAGTCTTTGCGTTATCTTTTCAACTTTTCAGTAAGTAAGACATCATTTCATGCTGCAAGTTACAAAAATCTTCAAACTCTATAAAGTCCCAGTCAAAAAATGTTCATGCACAATACTTATAATACCCAATGATTAGAAAAACACTAAATATCCATCGACAGGTAAGTGGTTAAATAAAATTTCTTTGTACATAAAATAGAACCAATAGAATCCACGAATAAGTAAGAGCACAAAGTATTCTAAAAATCCATAAATGAAAGGATAAGGAAGTTTCCTATCTACCTGCAAGGAATTATTCAGGCTGTACCGCTGAAGGAAGGGAGGAAAGGACAGAGAGAGGAGAGAGAGTGGAAGGGAAGGGAAAGTGAAGGGCTAAGAGCTGCTGTAGCACTTTTTCCTGCCATAACCAATAGTGCAATGAATGACTCTATCCCTGTCCTTGCAGGCCAGTGTTTTCACATCTATAGGGGAGGGTCACAAAACACAGAGCTGCTAAATCAAGTGGCATATATCCTTTAATTTTTATACCTATCAAAAAATCACTTTCCTAGAAGACTGCAATAATTCAAATACATGTGAATGTACCAGCAATGTATCAGAGTACACATTTCCCCACAATCTTAAGAGCACAAGACCTCCTAGGGGCGGGGGGGAAGGGGGGGACATGACCCAATGTACTCAGCAAAAATATAGTATCTCATTTTTTTCATGTTTTTTAATTATTATTTTTGAGGTGGGGGGGGATAGTCAGGGCACGAGAGGGAGAGTGGTACAGAGAGAGGGAGACAAAGAATTGGAAGCAGGCTCCAGGCTCTGAGCTATTAGCACAGGGCCCACCCAACACAGGGCTCAAACTCACAAACCATGAGATCCTGACCTGAGCCAAAGGGGAATGCTCAACGGACTGAGTCACCCAGGTGTTCCTACAGTATCTCACTTTAATTTGCATTTCTCTGACCAGTAAGGATGAAACTCTTTCATGTTTACCTACATGTCCTCTTCTATAAACTGCCTGCTCATACCCTTTGGAAACTATTCAATTAAGTGGTTTCATTCAAGGAGCCTTGTGACATATTATATATATGTGATTTTTATATATATAAATATAAATCATATACGCACATATAAAAATTATATTTTTTTTAAATTGCTGTGAGTTTTTTTTTTTAGATATGGATTTGGGTGAGGCTACACAGAAATTTAAATCAATCAAATCTTTTTATTATGATACTGGAGACTGCAAATTCCATTTAGTGGACAGAAGTCAGAGGTGCTAGGGGCGCCTGGGTGGCTCAGTCGGTTAAGCGTCTGACTTTGGCTCAGGTCATGCATGATCTCACAGTCCATGGGTTCGAGCCCCGCGTCGGGCTCTGTGCTGACAGCTCAGAGCCTGGAGCCTGCTTCACATTCTGTGTCTCCCTCTCTCTCTGCCCCTCCCCTGCTCACTCTCTGTCTCTCTCTCTCTCTCAAAATAAAGACATAAAAAAATAAATAAAAATAAAATTAAAAATTAAAAAAAAAAAAAAAAAGAAGAAGTCAGAGGTGCTAGATGTCTTCTAATGCAGAATAGGCCTGTCTGGCACAAAGAATTCCACATGTCCTGCATGAGTCTTAAATGTACCACTGAACATTCATGTATGTAAAAGACATATTTACAATACCTAGATTCTAACTCTATTTCCCATATAAACACAATGCATTTTTTTTTAAACAGTTTCAGGAATCCAACTTTAATGAAAATGGAGAGGGGGGAAAAATCACACTTTGCTGCACTGAGAACTTTACCAAGAGTTGTCATCTATTCAAGATCAGCCCATCAGTAGGGCGAGGCCATTCTTGGCATTTAACCATTAAGGCCACACCGATGTCCCACGGCATTCACTACTCTCACGTTCAGTGTAATTTCTTATGTTTCCTAGTGCATCTATGCCTGAACACTTACATTTTATACATTACCTTACCAGAGTTTGGTTTTTCCCCTTACTTATATTCAGGCACTGTTATTTGTTACTGTGTGTGTATGTAGATTATATTATTTGTGAATTTCACATCAGAATAATAAAGGGTACACTGCAACGTACTTGTTATACGGAAGGATCACGGAACCTGAAAAGTGTCAGAAATACTGTCCTAGGATTACAGGAGAGGACACCCTCCCCGAATTCCAGGCCTCTGACCCTCCTCTCCTTCAGCCCTAGCAATACAGGTAAGTCTCCTCCTCTAATGCCAGTTACACGGTGAATCTTGTTCCTAAAACTTGGTGTCTCCGCCACGTCATGCTCTTCTCCTCAGACATCCAGTCCTCAGGCTCAAATGTTTACCTGAAGCTACGTAGGCAACAGGACAATGAGGGGAACAGAAATATATACTCAGAGCGCCATATGGACAGGATTTGCTCAATGGAATACCCATCAGTTCTACTTTCAAATTTTTTAAATGATCATTTTAAAATTAAGTTGATCAAGTATACCAAAATCTTTGTTATTTATTAAAGTGGGAAAAAACGTCAACAGTAATCTCTGCTTCAATCATGGATGATAAAAAAAAAAAAAAACAGTATGAGATATGTTGACTCAAAACATTTTCTCAAAGAAAAAACAAGTCTTTCTCTTTGGTAACTATCATACAATATTGACATGTGTTTAAGGAAAGCATCAAATTAAACATTTAGTTTTGCCATAAACTTTCTTATCTGACCCCTCATATAAGAGAAAAGAAATTTATGAGCTAGAGAGCACGTCACAGCCTGGCACAAAGGATGAGCTGTTGATTCTAAAACATTCTGTAAAAGAGATCTTTGACATACACATTAATTTGTACTTTTCCCAGAACAGTTTCTATCATGTGATTCTGTCAGTTTCTTTCTCAATGTATCTACCGAGAAAAGGAGACAAGCACGAGAAAAGGAGACAAGCACGTGCGCGCGCGTGCGCGCGCACACACACACACACACTCAGCAAAAGAAGAAAAACACTAAAGAATAGGTCATTAGAAGACAACTGTGTCTGGACAGTTCGTTAACAATGGTTCAGCAGTGTGTATGTGCAGGGACACACAAAGGCCCTGTTGCAGAATGTTCGGGTGCATTCCATGAGGAGAATTTGGTATCCTTAACTTTCCTCTAATATCCAGTGGGACCAACCTACGAAAAATCTACAGCCAGTTTTATAGGACTCTTCCCACTGGTTACATGTTCAGTGGTTACTTCTACTTCTTCACCTTCTTCATGTTCGGTGTAAAACACTGAATTTCCATTTTACTGAAAAGCAGCATTATGCTCAGCCGAAACAAACTTTTTAGGATTATAGACAATAATGTTTTCTAACATTTAATTACAGAATAAATTTCAGTCTCAACCTGGCTTCTAATTGGTTAAAACCTCCCATGATATTCCATTTTCAACTTTACTTTTGTTTTCTATCTAAATTCTTTTAAAATTTCTAGTTTCTAAAACAGGTTTAGAATTATTATATCATAAAACTGAATTTCATAAAGAATGAGATACTTTCCTTACAGATCCCATTTGAAATACTCTAACTCTATGTCTTAGGAGCAGAAGGCATTTGAAAATCCCAATTACTCATTATCATCATCATCATCATCATCATCATCATTATTCTTGGTGTGTGCAACATCTAAGCCATGAGCTCCTTCCTGTATATTTTGTTGTCGTTACTTCAAAGAGAGAAAAAGTTCTCAAATGGCAGCTATGTTGTTTCTTAAATGTTCTTAATGAAGAATACAGGAAAAGGAAGGGTCATTTGTCCAAAAGCAATATTGAGAACCTAATCCAATACGGTGATCCTGACAAATAAGAAACAAAATATGTATTTTGCACCAAAGATTACAATCTGTAGCAGTGACATCAAGTTAGCCCCCAGATAAAGCACTCCCTTTCTCCCTTACCAACAGAAGCCCAATTCTGTTGGGAACAATGACCAGTCTGAAACAAAAATATATTTCCTAGTTTCTCTTATAAATAGCCATCTGATATGATTCTAGCCACTGGGCTATAAGCACACAGTTTTGAGTGGGACTTCCTATAAAGCCTCTTTAAAGGAGGGACAAAGTCATGTGGCACTGTCCCCCCATTTGGTACTTCCTCCTTTTTAGAAAACACATAGGATGGCTGGAGAGGAACATTCACTTTCCACCAGAAGGGAAAGATCAATAAAACTGCAGAGACCTGGCACTCCCATCCCTGAACTGGTAAACCAAAGCCAGCAACTTCCTAACTATGGACTCTGCATTATACGAGACAAATAAATCCCCCATCTTATTTAAGCCTCTAATTTTTGAGTTTTCTAGGACATGCGCCAAACTTAATTTCTAAATAATGCAATCTAATAGAAAACAGGAATACAGAAAAAGTTCCATGAAAAGCTACAGAGAAACACAATCGTTCGGACAGAGGCAGGGGCAGGGGGGTGGTCAGGAGGATAAACCTAGAGAGAAGGCAAAATGTATGATTTGGTTCATTCATTTGTTCAACCATCACGGTCAACCACTGTTACTAGGTGTCAGGAGGCTGATAAATCACATGGTGGCTCTCAGGAACTCCGAAATGGGGTACAGACACATAAAGAGATGGTTAAATACAGGTTATTCATACGGGACAGCCACGCACAGCCATAGACTGTGTCTACAAGGACTGTGCCTAATACCCACAAGGCTGTTATCTAGTCATCAAGCCTGTATTCAAAAGTGCCTTAAGGACTGGCCTCAGCCCTTGAACTATAAAAACAGTAATAGAAACAAACATAGGGAACTTTGAATAGGATTTGCCTCCACAGATAAGGCTAGTAGCTAAAAGCACAGTTTCATTTTACCTATGGATGCTGTTTACCCTTCACAGCCACCCTCTCTAATTTTCCACGATCGCAGACAACCATGCCTTAATGTAGTCTAAAATCAAAGTCACCCTTCAAAGTGGCCCGGAGGACACCTAAACTAAGTGCAACCGTAAGCAAGGGACAGCAACAGTTAACACGTAATGTTTTAATATCCTGGTTTAAAAGGTTAAAGGTCATATTTTTTTATTTCATTTATTCTCAGTTATTAAACAATACCACTGAGTGCCTAAAATTTAAGATTGTTTCTTAAGTTTAGAACATACAATAAGGAGAGAAAAAAAAACACAAGAGTCTTTTTTTCTGTTGTATAAACACACACACCAAGAATAAGTAGAATGTCTTTGAAACCAAAACAATAGGAAATCACTCTTGGCTGAAAGCAGGGGCTCAGATCATGTTGATTTCTTCTTTAATCCTGCTAAAGCAAGTTTCTGCATGCTTTCTGGGGCCTCCACCTACAGAGCTGTTAGGACAACAGCCAACACATATATTTAATTACGTAAGTATTCAACGCTATCAGCCAGCTGTTGCCAGTACATAATACACTGACCTCTTTCACTTACTCTCTTGCTCAAAACGGCAAAAACAAAGCAACTGTTGATGTAACAGTAATCATGAAATATGCAAAATACTATTCTCCTAAAAGATTGTAGATAACTACAAAAACTCAGTTTTGCATTTTAAAATGACTTACTACATCTTGAACTGCTTTTTCTGTTCCTGATTTGCAAAATAAGTTACCAATCTTTCAACTGTGAATTTAACTATTCCCTTATTTTGTTTTATTCAAGTCTACCAGAAGTTCAACCCTAAAATACATTTTCTCCTTTATTTCCAATCAAGTTTCTCACTGGGATATACCACAGAATAGTATCTCTGAACTCTCACTCATCTCCACATTTTTCCTTGGTTTAGGTACAAGCAGTATAAACCCTGTAACAGGACTTTGGTCAAAATCTTTAGGAATCAACAGAGAGCGCTCCATTTATGTTTCCAGAAAGCATGCTCCTCCAACGACATTATTAACCCCAGACTTGCTGACGGGGATAAACCAAAAAAATCCTTGCAACAACAGAAAATAGACTAAACAGAACCATGACTTGGGACTTGAATAACACAAATCCACACATGCTATGATGATAAGACCTACCCCCTAAACAACAACTTATCCAGAAAAATGTGGTCTTTCCCGGGATCACTGTGCACACAGACCTCATTACTTGACCCCTCTCC
>CM053577.1:134467496-134498615 GCA_028646485.1 Cryptoprocta ferox | reverse complement strand
GGCTTCACCAGTTTACATTCCCACCAACAGTGTAGGAGGGTAATTGTTTCTCCACATCCTCGCCAGCGTCTATAGTCTCCTGATTTGTTCATTTTAGCCACTCTGACTGGCATAAGGTGGTATCTCAGTGTGGTTTTGATTTGTATTTGATTATGATGAGTGACGCTAAGCATCGTTTCATGTGCCTGTTGGCCATCTGGATGTCTTCTTTGGAGAAGGGTCTGTTCATGTCTTCTGCCCATGTCTTCACTGGATTGTTTGTATTTTGGGCTAACACGCTTTCTCAAGCCAACCTTAACAACACTTCTGCTTCCTCCCCTGCAACAGCCATGCTGGGTTGTTGTTGTTTTTTTTTTAATTTGATGGTATATCTGATGTTTCCTGCTCATTTGGTGAAACTGAACAATTTGATGCTCAAAAGCAAAATATATGCTATGGTATTAATGTAGCTATATGATATACTTTCTATATCTAACAGGAAGTAAATACATTAACAATGACTTGCCGATGCACAGACAGAATGACGCTAACGTCTCTTCCCCAAAAAGAAAGAATCAGTTCGACCTAATTGTACAAATATGTATTGAGTAATTACAATTGTGTATCAAACTCTAGACCAAACATTATCAGGTTTTCATCTACACCTTTCCTTCCTACCCTCTAACTCAAGATGAGATGCTTCAATTGAGCCAACGGTCAAGGTCCTGAAGCTGGTCCAGCTTAGTTTGGCAGGAAGAACAAAGTCCTATCATTCACAGGTGGACTTCTGCCACCTTGACCAAGTGACTACTCCAAGAATTCCTACCCCACAATCCAGCAAATGCTCTACTAGGGATTTACTCAAAGGCAACAAAAATATTAATTTGAAGGGACACATGAACCCTGATGTTTATAGCAATATTATAAACAATAGCCAAATTATGGAAAGAGCTCAAAGGTCCACTGACTGACAAATGGATAAAGGAGTGGTATATATAACAATGGAATACTCCTCAGCCACAGAAAGAATGAATATGGCTATCTGCAATGAATGGATGGAGCTAGAGTGCATTATGCTTAGAGAAAGAAGTCAGAGAAAGACAAATACCATATTACTTCACTCATATATGGAATTTAAGAAACAAAATAAGTGAATAGAGGGGTGAAAAAGAGGGAGAGAGAGGGAGGGACAGAGGCCAACTGTAAAACAGACTCTTAACTATAGAGAACAAACTGAGGGCTGCTGGAGGGGTACTGAGTGGGAGGATGGCTTACATGGGGGATGTGCATTAAGGAGGACACTTGTGATGAGCACTGGGTGTTCTATGTAAGTGATGAATCACTAAATTCTACTCCTGAAACTAATATTACACTGTATTTTAATTTTGTAATTTAAATAAAAACTTGGAATTTAAAAAAAAAAGAATTCTTGCCCCCTTTCCTTCCCTCTGGAGAGACACTGTGTATCAACAGAGACAAATGCAAGTTTCTTGCCTCACTTATGACAAGGGGCAGGTTTCTTCCTTGTTTACAAGTAAAACATAAAAAGAAAACAGCATGATTTATTAAAAAGAAGGTTCATTAACATATTTGAAAATTAGATTTTTCCCTCCCCTTTTTACAAATATACAGACTTGTCTCCAGCAAGCAATTCACAAGGGCCTTGGGGGACCATTTTAGGAAGAGGTGACAAGCAGTCTATTAATGGTTTCTGTTTCCCAAGAAAAGGAAGATCATTACACGGTAGAGTCAGCAGGTCAAAAACTCCATAAAAAAAGAATTGTCCTGAGGTCAATAACCTGACCTCAAGACTCACAATCTGGTAGAATTCAAATATGTAAACAAATAATAAAATGTAATATGCAACAAGAGATGTTTGCATGGGATAAAGAAGTAGCAGAGAATAGAGGGTGATTAACTCTGTGGACCTTGGAGGTAAGGGGGGCAGTTAGAAGGGAGATGACCTTACAGATGATACTACCTTTGATAGGAGTTCCAAACGATGAACAGGTTGCCAGGCAGGATTATATGAGTGTGTGGGGTGTGTGAGTGTGTGTGTATCCGCAAATGTACGCACATGCACACATGCGTGCATTTGGGAGAAAAGGGGAGCATTTTCTAGGGAAAAGGAAGAATACATGCAAACACATTATGTATTTAAAAAATCATATAATGTATGGAGAAGTAGAATCCTACAAAGGAGTCACAAGAAAACAAGCTAGACAGGGAGGCAAGAAAGAGATTTTTTAAACACCTTGTACACTAAGAAATTTTACTTTCATTCTGGAGCTGGGATGGAAGCACTACAGGGTGTGAAGGAAGGAAGAGCATGGACTGGCCCAGAAAAGCAACTGAAAACAAGTTAAAATTCTCCTGTGAAATTATGAGCAAGAGATCATGAGGACAGTAACTACAGCATTAACAACAGGAATGGAGGGAGAGGGCTACATTCAAAAGATGCATGTCTAGTTCGTGGCAATCTGATGAATCCCGAGGAGAACACAGTGGTTCACAGTGAGCTCCAAGAGGAACACATTACCACAAATGGAATAAAAACACTAATAATATCGAGCGAAAGAAAAGAGAAAGATGGGGCGCCTGGGTGACTCAGTTGGTTAAGCGTCTGACTTCGGCTCAGGTTCGTGGGTTCAAGCCCCACGTTGGGCTCTGTGCTGACAGCTCAGAGCCTGAGCCTGCTTCAGATTCTGTGTCTCCCTCTCTCTCTGCTCCTCCCCCGCTCACGTTCTATCTCTGTCTCAAAAATAAATAAACGTTAAAAATTTTTAAAAAGATAAAAGAAAAGAGAAAGAAGAGGGGTTAAAAGGAGGAAGGAAAAGATATACTAGAAGGAAAGGAATCAAAGAAAACTCACAGACTATATGGAAGATGACCGTGCAAGCAAATGAGACAGACAGTATGAGTGCGAACACCAGCAGGGAAAAGGCAAGGTGCATTATATGGGTTTCCCCACGATGGCCGGAGGGGTCAACGAGTCATGTCAACAGAGAAGTCCAGGAAGCAGTCAGATACACGTCTGGATCCTGGAAGAGGAGAGGAGAGTCAGAAACACAGAAGTGTGAGTGACTGGCACACGGATGGCATCAGGACGAGTGAAGGAAATGAGAAAATGGGAGGACGAAATGTCAGCTCCTAATAAGCACGGCACTGTTCAGGGACAAAGACCTCACGAAATGCTCTCTTCTAGGACATATGACAATTTTTGAACTAATGTTCCATATGGAGGGAAACGTGCTGGTTAGCAAGGAAAACTGAAACGATTAGACTGTGCCTGGTAAAATCATACTCAGGCAGTCGCCACTGACCATTTAAGCGAGGACATAAAACTGACAATGAACCGAAGCCATCACATACAACTAGAAAAGCCAAAGTTTAAACACCTAAGTTTAAAAAAAAAATAGACAATGTACAGTATTAAAATTAAGTTTATGTTTATTTTTATTTTTTGAGAGAGAGAAAGAGAGAGCGAGAGAGAGAGCGCGCGCGCAAGCATGCAAGCCGGGGAGGGGCACAGAGAGGGGGAGAGAGAAATCCCAAGCAGGCTCCATGCTGCCAGCACAGATCCCGACGCGAGGCTCGAACTCACAAACTGTGAGATCATGACCTAAGCTGAAACCAAGAGTCGGACGCTTAATGACTGAGCCACCAAGGAACCCTAAAAATTAAGTTTAACAGAACAACTTCTGTGATCGGACCTGCGTTTTAGAAAAGGTCAAAACTAAAGCCTACTGTTATTTTTCTCTCCCAAAAGATAACCTGATTGCTAGTGAATCTAGGTTAACAATAGAATCAGTTGGGCTTTTTATTCTCTTGAAAACTGGATAATTACTAACTGAAAGGCCAAGCACTTCTTTGTTCTTAATAGGCTAACTTTTTTAAAAACATTTTACAAATTCATGGTGAAACAATACTATGCTGCCTCCCCAGCGTTATGAAGAAGAACTCCAAGTTAAATCAACATAAGGCAAAACAATGATTTCATAACAGGAATGACCGTCTGGTAACTTCTGTGTTCGATCAACAGAATGCTATGTAAAGAGCTCCTCTGTAGACAAAAAGATGTTATACCAAGTAAGTAGACTCTGTCTCATCGGTTTTCTTCCATGTTCATTCCTCCTTGTATTTCCAATTGTTCTCTCAAGTAACTTCACTCAAATATGTAAACCTTCCCTTCAACGGTACCACTTATTTCTATAGCAAAGGTGCTTCAAAGACCCAGTGACTCTGCTCTATTCACTATCAGTATGGCTAAAACCACACTGCCCGTTTGGGTTAATCATGCACCAGGTCAGAAAGAGGTTGACAGCCCATGTGATCAAAGCAAGCTGGCCACTCTTTCTGTCATTTATACAGAACACACAAGAAGTGTTTATTTTCACCAGCCTCTGAATGACCTCCTTTAGGTGGCATAGAAAGGATCCCACATTTCTATTAAGCATTAACCAAAGGAGTTTTCTTATTTGATACTCTCATTAAGAGCAAATTTTATTTTTTTTAAACTTTTGATCTTTTTCAAGAGCCCCTCAAGTTAAAGGCCATATTGTCTAAATCAAATTGGGGTAATGAAGGAAACAAGGACAGGGCAACTAGCAAATGCTCGAGAGGAAAGCGTGCACATCTAATACGCCACTATCACAAAACTTGGGGCTCATTAGTAATTTTTTCGAAATTAGCAAAGGCAACAGCATTTAAGATTTCAAAGTTCAAAAGGCAGTTCCCCCCAAATTACTCGACTCCATTTTTGCTACTTAAAACTCCCACTCTTTTATCGATCTGAATACCAGTAACACAAACACTGTAAAACCTTAATAATGAGATCCAGAAAAAGGACTGAGGAGGACAGCCTACAGATTAATATAGACACACATTTTCATATTGGGTACATTACTTTAACTAGATTAACGAATTATTTAAAGATCACATGTTTTATTATCAGCACTAGTTTATAAAATGAAGAATTCCAAATAATTTTAAGCCACATTCTCCTGACCGACATTAAGTAACACTGCCCACAAAACTGTGTATACCGTGGAGCTGGACCACGACCACCACCACCTCCGCCACCACCAGGAAAAAAAAAAAACATGAGTCTCCCGTTGTCTTGGTAGGATTTCACAATTCATGGATCTTAATCAATGAAATCAATGATTCATGAATCTTAATATCAATTGATGATATCAATAATATCAATATTAGTGACATAAAAGACTGTAGATAATCCTTTAGAGTTATCTTTCTTTACTCCTGTTAAAATGAGATGGTTTACTGCCAGGTGCCTCAAGAGGCATAAGTATCAGATGATGAGTAGTTAAAGACAAAAAATTATTAAATACCAGAAATGCAATGGAAGAGAAACAAAAGTGGAAGATCAGAAATGATGACACTCACGAATGAGTGGCAACGTGAAGCAACTGTTATTCATAAGGGATCTAGATTTTAAAAAAAGAAAAAATAGGCCTCAGCTCATCTTTGTAAATCTTTGAATTTGAGCAGAAGGGATCATGTGAAGCAGAACAAGAAGAAGGGAAATACCCTACCAGACTCTCCTGAATTTAAATGTTGTCTCGCTATCATTAAAAAAGAAAAAAGAAAAGAGAAAAAGAAAAAGAAAAAAGAAAATGAACGCAAGAGAGGAGACTCAAGGGAAAGGACGAAGCCAGGAGACTGGAGGAAAGTGCAGATGAGTTACAGTATAACAGAGTTTATAAAGTATTCATCATCTTTCTGTGTTAAAGATGCTGATGACAAAGGAGAAAGCATCAAAGTAAAGCAAAATGCTTGACACGAGCATGTCATCTGTCACTGAGAGTCTCTCCATGTATAAAAACATCACTTGAATGTGACGTTTCCTCAGCGTTGTTCCTGTGTCTTTTACGGGATTATATTTATTCTGGAATCAAATCGAATGCTAGCATAGGCTTTATGTTAACAAGAACTGTGGTGATTACTAAAAGCCTTTAAAGCTATTTTAAAAAAATACTTAATCACCTATAGCACTGTTTTTACGGTTTCTTTCAGTTGAGCAGAAGAGTGCACTAAAGGAACATGTTTGCTGCCACCAGTGCGTAAGGGCAGTTTTCTCATGTGATGACTTCATTTAACCATCCCAACACCACACCGTTCCCGGGAACTGCATCCACAACACGGTCGTGTATACAACAAAACCCACTGACACGAGTTATGTTTGCGTCTACAAACACAGCCGTTAGTTACATTACAGGTTCTGTACTGAGGGGGAACCCGCGGCACGAAAACGCCTTTACGTCTTATTTACCTTTCCCAGAGGGAAAGAGTAGATCACCTGGGGACACGACAGACGGCTCATAAACTGGGAAGCCTTCTTTGAAAACGAGCAGCGTCTGGCAATCATCATTTTCGGCTTGCTGTCATACCTCCTCCCCACCGTGACCCCGCGCCCCTGCGCCACCCCGCACCACCACCACCCTCCTCTGCTCCCCCCCCCACTGCAGGCAGGCACTCTCCTCTGCTCCTGTAGTTTCTGAGGTGAGTATGCCATCACATTCAGCCATCACCTCGATGCAAAAAATATAAAATCTCTCTTAGTGTGGGTCCCGCCGATGACTGCCTGAGTCCTACAAACGCTTCCCTGACGGCTCTATCTGGGGTGCACACACCGGAAGAAAATGACTAAACACAGCAACTCCAGTCAGACTGACTAGGTTACAATCCCAACTCCACTGTGTGTGAATTGCACAGCCTTAGAGCACTTCCTCTGGAAAACAGACGCTGCCTCATCTGTAAAAGCGGAATAAAGCTGTACCCTACGACTCAGTGACAGACTACAAGAACCAAGCTAGGTGATATCCCACTGAGGCAAAGCATTTCCAACAGTGCCCAGCACACAGAAGGCACTCAATAAAGATCAGATAGGATCATCACTTTATTAGAGTATTTATAGCTGTGACTTCAAATACAGCCTGTTCCAAACCAAAACACGTCTTCCCTCCAACTGAACTGTCCGTCTGGCATTCCCCATTGTACTCTAGCCAGAGGTCTTAGTCATACTCAACAATGCTGAAAGTATAAAGAATTCTTCCTTCTTAAGCCCACTCCGTCCTCCCATATGCACATGGGAAGAGGGAATCAGTTCCCAAACTACTGACACTCTTGCCCTACACGGACTCCTGAGCTGTACTCATCCTTGTGCCCAACCATCCTTCCCACTGCCGCAGGAATTAATACTGAGAGACCGAAGGAGCAAACACAGCTAGAAAAATATTTCTTTCACACTACCTTGTACAGTAGTATAAAAATAAATACTACAGGTAAAAAGGGAAAGAACAGATTTTTTTTAATAATAATAAACGATACTGGAACAACGCAGTTGTCCCTACACTGTTAGGCAGAAAGATCTAAAACATGTGCAGGTACCGTATGAAGACATTATACATTCCTGGAGAGTCAGAGGAAACCTAAATACCTTATTCATGGACTGGAAAACTCAAAATGTAGAGATGCCAATTCTCCTCTCAAAGCCACCAAGAGATTCAATCTTATCACAGTCAGAACCTCAACAGTATTTATTACTCGCTGAACCTAGAATCAATGACAAAAGGCAAAGAAAAGCCAAGATACTCTTGATAGATATCAAATATCTGGACTTAATATAAGGCCATATCCATCTCTGACTGTGTGCAATAGCACCAGAAGAAAGAAAGAGATCAGTGGAACTACACAGAGATCCCAGGGACAGACCCAAACATCTATGGACACTCAGCATACAACCGAGTGGGTAATACATACACAAAAGGAAAAAGAATGGATTTTTTTTAAAAAACAGTTTAAATGATACTGAAAAAAATTCACTGTCTACATGGGGGGAAAGGACACTGGACTCCCTTCCTGGTACCATACAACAGAAATTAACTCCAGGTGGATTATAAACTTAAAGTGTAAGATAAGACACTGAAAAGACAATATTAAAGAATACCTTAACTCTGAGGTAAAGAAAAGCTTCTTAAATAGTAAGAGCACACACCCAAAGGAAAAAAATAAATTTTAACCCAGAATTTCTCTTCATCATAAGATACCATTAAAGGAAGTGAAAAGATAAGCCACATAGTATGCAGAATACATATAATATATTCCCATAAATAATAAAGAGGTAACAGGAAAAAAAAATTTTAAAGCAATTTCACAAAAAAGATAAAGCCAAAGGGCCAATAAACATATAAAAAGATGCTCAACATCATTAGTAATCATGGAAATGCAAATTAAAATAACAGTGAGCTATCACCTTCACCACGAGATTGGCGAAAATCTAGAAGTCTGACCACGGAGAATTGGCAAGAATGTAGAGCAACTAGCAAACATCCGTTACTGCAGGGAGTGAACACTGGTACGTCCATTCAGGAAGAAGGGTTTGATGTTACTAACATCTGAACACACACACCTGTGATCCAGTAAGTCAACTCCTAAGTACATATCCTAAAATAAATGTCGCACGCGTGCCCCAGAAGACAAGTTCACAACAGTCAGAGCAGGAGTGTTTATAGAAGCGAAACACTGGAAAAACTCCGTACTCTATCAATAATAAAATGAACAAATGACAAATTCATCCAGTGAAATGTAAGAATGGCCAGTAAATTTATATCCATCTAGTGGATAAATCTAAAACCCTATTGCTGAGGAAAAGAAGCACATCTCTAACAACAGTAAGTCCAATAAATGAAGTCCAAGACAGGACAAAACCAAACCACACGTTGTTTGGGGCGACACTCTTCCTAAATGATAGATTTACTAATAAAAGTGAGGGAACAACTCACAAAAAGTCAAGGTAAAGATTACTTCTCAGGGACAGGATACAACTAAGGGACACGTGGTGGTTTCTGAAGTCTTGGCAATGTTATAATTCTTACACTGAGTGGTTGCTATATAGGCATTATGTCTATTATTATTATGTAACCTGTACATGTTTCATACATGTTTGATGTATTTGACAACAAAACCCATGGGGGCTGAGTATGAGCGTGATGTGAGGAGGTGGAGTGTCTAAGAAGTCTGGCTGGGAAGACAAGAAGGAAGACAGCAGGACAGCTACAAGGGGAGCCCGGGACTGAGGAGACCTAGCAGGTTTCGGTACCCACAGAAAGGCATCAGTGAGGTTAAGAAAGGCTGACAACAAAGGAAAACGAGGACATAATTTATAAACCAAGTTTTCTAAGAAGGTGAACAGGAGATTTAGAGCACATATTAAAACTTCTTTCACTTCACGTGAAGGGACAAAAGGAAGAAGCAGGGACTTAGATGCCCGTCTCCTCCACGGAACTTCACTCCCCTAAAGGCATCATTTAGCATCGACAACAGTGCTAATGGGCAGGAAAGAGAAAAGAGGGAAGGACTGTTTCCAGTCGGTCCAACCTATGTAGACTGGGTTCCCTGAGAAGTCGGCATCATTAATACTCAACAAACCTTCAAATCACCTATTGGAAAAGTCCACATGAAAGTTTCATTCTTTATCACATAAAGTCAAAACAGTATAATCTTAAAAATCCAATTCATACTTTTTTTGATATATACTAAGTGTGTGTGTGTGCATACCTATATACACACACATATATAAATTTAGGGAATTTTTTTATTCTTATTTTTTTAAGTTTATTTACTTTGAAAGAGAGAGAGAGAGCACAAGCAGGGGAGAGGCAGAGAGAGAGGAAGAGAGAAAATCCCAAGCAGGCCCCACACTGTCAGTGCATTTCCTGATGCGGGGCTCGAACCCACAAACCAGAAGAGATCATGACCTGAGCCAAAACCAAGAGTTGGACGCTTAACCAACTGAGGCATCCAGGCACCCCTATTATTAGGGAGTTTTTTAAAAGCTCACTTCCTGAACTTCTTACTTCGCTCATTAAAAAGCAGGAAGGAACCAACGTGCACTTACTTTATGGAGTGTCTGAAGTGGTCTTCGGCTGGGTTTTTCACCGTACAACTATTCAGGAGCCACAGGTCTGCGTCGGATGCATTTTCTATTAGAGATCAAATATAAAAACGAAATTTCAGTATCACATTCGATCAGGCACAACCACCCAAGCACTTACTCCAACGGTACGGTGACAGAGGCAGTGGACAGCCAGGTTCGGTGTCCACGACATCACACTCCCTGACTGCTCTACAGAATACAGGAATATGCGTGAGAAATACAAAAGGTTAGAACCTGTGCTGTATCTTCTCACTGAAAACATAAATGAGCATTTTCTTCTCTTAAAAACTTCCGAACACTTGAGTGGAACTGGCCGAATCTTACTTCTGAATATGCAGTTAATTGCCCCTTTTTGGACTGTGTCAATATTTTCCAGGCAGACATATTATCATATACTGAATATTCTTCAGCTTGAGAAGCTATTAAAAATATAATTTGTCTTCCCTGACAAAGTTAATAATTTACTTTAAAGTGAGCCTTTCATCCCTCTCACCAGTTTGATCGTGGTTCCCCCCATCAAGGACAAGGACACGTCCCAACACCCCCAGTGGATGCCTGAAACCACAGACAGTACTGGACCCTAGAGATGCAATGGTTTCTCCTATGCATACATATCTGTGATAAGGTTTCACTTATAAATCAGGCACAGTAAGAGAATAACAGTAACTAATAAAAATGAACAGTTATACTCATATAGTGTATTAAAAGTAAGGTGAATCGGTCTCTCTCTCTGTAAAAGTATCTCACTGTACTGCACACACCCTTCTCCTTGTGATGAAGTGAGGTGATAAAATGACTATGTGAGGAGATCAAGGAGGTGAACGTGCAGGCACTGTGACGCAGTGTTAGGCGACTCCTTGACCTTCTAACAATACACCCCAAGGGGCACCATCTGCTTCTGGACTGTGGTTGACCGCGGGTCACCGAAATGCTGGGCTGGGGGGTGGAGGGGAGACTACCGCACTATGATAAACTCGCTGGCAATGCAACCAATAACCCAAACCCGTCAAGATATGAAATGAGCTTGTAAATGCCTACCGGGTTTGATGCTATTCCAGCTACCCTTTGTCTAAGAGAACGTACACACTGAAATAGGACTCCCACAACAGAAAGAAAATCGAAATCGAAAACTGTGAAACCTTCAGTGTATATGAACGTAATACCAGACGCTAAGGTGTAACGACATGAAGAATCACGAGGAGAAGCAGGGGTCTGTGTGCCCCTTCTCTACCCGGGAAGGGAACTTCAAGTAACAGCATTATGTCAGAGGGATGGCAAGCCCATCCAAGCTTCTGATTTTTCCCCCAAACATTTTTTTGTAAGAATGATGAAATATTTTTATAAAGACAAGAACCAAAAATTCTTGAATGGCTGAAAGGCAAGGCGCTTATTACCATTTATCAGCTGAAAGCTACAATCCCTCCTAACCTGCCTCACTCCTTCCATCCCTATCCTCCAACCACACCTCACAGTCTATTTTTCCTCCCATCAGCCAGAGTGGCCTTTTACTTTAAAAATCTGGTTATGTCACTTCCCTGCAGAAACTCAGAAATGGTGAGTATTTACCTACCTGCCCTCGTTCCCTCCCAATTATTCTCCACAATGCCGCTTGAAAGACATCCTTCTAATATCAATCTTCTGATGATTTCCAGGGGTGATCAAGGCCCTTCCAGATCTCGCTACCTCCCCAGCTTCAATATTAATTTCTCCCCACATTCATCTGTCCCTCCAGCCACACCAAACCAGCTGCAATTCCTAAAGCCTGCACTACTCTATCTGGCTAGAGTATCTTTGTTTCCTTCATCTGCCTATCTACCTGACTACTTCCTACTCATCTTTCATGCAGCCTAAAGTCTGCAGATGCCTCTTCTGTGCACCCCCACGGTAGACTGTGCCGAGACTATTCCAGCACTTCACATTCCATATTAAAATAATTCATTTTCCCAGCCTGTCTTTATTACTGTGTAAGTCACACTAAAGACAACATTTTTATCTGCTGCCTCGGAATGTCCAGGGCCTAACACAGTGATGGGCACAGAATGAACATTCAAATACCCATGGAACACTGAACAACGTACAAGTAGGCTCAAGAAGGGAGAAGGAAGATAGCTAACACGAAACCACATGTATACCGCACTTCTGCCATTCTGCTAAAGCTCTGAAGGCAATACTCACCTTCATGAATAAGCTTCAAGAAAGTCACCACTTTATTTAACAAATACTTAGGGCTGAGACTTGATCTTATTCACAGTTATATTCCCAACACTTATTACAACACCTGGTCCATGGGAGATATCCATTAAGTATGTACTGAGTGAATGCTGAATTTTAAAGACAAACCTAAACTATGAGCAATGTATTACACAGATAAGCAAAAGTCATGGGTGTCTGTTAGCTAATGAAAGAAAGAAAAATACAGGCTAAGCATTTATCTAAAATAAACAAACACCTAAAGACAGAACTATCTGTGCCAGATGCCAGCTTCTGTATCCTGGCACATTCTTCTACTCAGTCACCTCAAAGCCATCTCGCACCATAAAACAACTCTCACCAGACACAGTGCAATAAAAGCCATCTCACAGAGAACTCCGGCAATAAATATGGCAAATTACTCCACTCTGTCTGAAATTTGGCAAAATGTACGGACCTTCCAGATAAGGTGACTACTATGCTTGGTGATCTAACTGCGATCAACAGGAACCCAATGAATATACCACAATGCCCACAAAATTACACAACTTTTTAACCACCCCTCAAAAGAGACTGTCCCGTCTCCAATGAACACAAGAGTCTCTTATCCACTTATTTCTGAACTCGGTTTTGTGTTGGTACATCTTACTTGATATTGTCAAAACATACTATTTACAAGCACAAATCACTCAGTGAACAACCGTAACACAATGAGGATTCACTCTAGGTACAGGAGATATGGCTGTGAGAAGAGTTTCTACCCTCAAGGAGTTTAAGTCTTGAGAAGGAAGTCTGATAAAAACAAACAAACAGAAAACAAGGTAATTTCAGGTACTGGTCAAAGATATTAAGAGAATAAGAGAGAGTATTGGACAAAGAATAATTAGGGAGCTGCTGGTCAAAATACGTCTCAGAGACCTCGACTTAAATCTGAGTTGAGACTTAAGTAACAAAAGACACCTAGCGTGCAAAGACCAGAACAAAGAGCATCTCAAGAAGAAACACCACAAGTGTAAAATAAAAGCCACAAAACAAGACTGAGCCTGTCACGTTCTAGTACGAGAGAGAAGAGTGTGATTGGACACAGGGAAAGTCAGGATGGAAAGGTCAGAGGCAGGCAGGAACTGGGCCACTGGGCAAGTTAAGGACGGTACACAGTATTGTAAATGTAACAGGAAGTCACCACTAGGTTTCAAACAGCTCATCTCTACTTCAGAAAGCCCATTCTGCAAGTGCTGTGAAGACTACAGACGGGGAAAAGGTCAAGTCCAGAAACCCAGCTGGAAGCTGACACACTGGTCGAAGAGTAAGTAAAAGGGCGTGGTGACCTGGACAGGGATGTCAGCAAATCAAGACGTAAATGGAGCAGGCCTATCTCAGAGGTAAAATCCAGAGACTCCACGGACAGACTAGACAGGAATGGTGCAAGAAGGAATCACGTAGGATTCCTCAGCACATAGAAAGAACTTGAGCCTGATCGTCAGTTGTTTGTGGTGCCACTTACTGAGCTGAGGAAAGTCTGGAAAGAAAGAAATTTGGGGACTAAAAGAATCAACACGGGTGGGGGGGCATGCTTTGTTTGAAATCCCTATTAAATCTCCAACTAGAAATACTGAGTGGCTATTGGTATAAAAGAAACTGAAACTCGTGAGAGTCTTTCAGCCTGGACAAATAGCAGAATCAAAACCCTACAGAAGATATCAGGATTTATGAGAATAGATGAGATCACAGGAGAAAAAAAGAAAGGAGAGAGAAGGAAGTAGAGGGTAGAACACTGGGTCATTCAAAGGTCTGGAGAAGAAGGTGAGATAGGAAAAAGACATTGTAAATGCACAGTGCGCTCTTAAGAGAAGAGGATAAAAGATGGAAAACATAGTATGACAGAAATCCAAAGAAAAAAAGTATTTGAAAAAGGGGTAATCAATTATGTTAAATGCTAAGAGTTCAAGAAAGATAGATATCTGTATCTCTGTGCCAACTCACCATCACTCAAAGACCCTTTTTTTTTTTTTTAACTAAGTAACACAGAAAATAAACTCACTACAAAAGGGGAGTGATCTGCCCATAAAGAAAGCAGAGTCCACATGATTTTCCCCCTTACAAACACATTTTCTGGGTTCTAAGATGCCAGCAATGATCAGAAACGCCATCAACCTTGCAACAGCTCTCCAGAGGAGCAGAAAACTGCACTCATGTTCTTATCCATTTTAAGATACGTCCCAACTTCAAACATTAACATTATCAGGGTAGGAGTGAATGGCATCTGAAACAGAAATAAACCAGTTTAGCAATGTCTACCATCTAGAAGAATCAAGAAATGCCAGAAGAACTGCATTTCCAGGAACCCATCTCCCAAAATGAAGTCAATGTTCAAACATACTACTGCTAGTGGATGACTTGGTTATCAGATTAAGTATCTGCAAAGAGAAAAGGTAACACCTTACAGTCCTGCCTCTATCCAGCCATTTGGGTCAGGCTCTCCAGTGTGTTGGAGAAGCAGCAGCCAGAGAAGAGCACTCGGGGAAAGAAGGACTAGGTAGATGGGCTAGAAGGAACCAAGGAAGGGAAAGGCAGTAAGAAGGCAGCCTACTTGGAGGCACAGGCCTGGAGAGGAGCCAAGAAAGATTTCTACTCGAGCTGTGGCCTCCGGTGCAGTCAACGCCTGATATGCAGCTGAAAAACATCTACAAAGCAGTCAAATACTGCCAATGCCTGAGCTGGGATACCAGGACTGGTCTGGAAGGGAGCTGGCTTCAGACTAGCCACATGGACTCTAACTGTCAAAATTTGATTATTTTCAGCCTCTCATTCTGAAAAATAGTGCTGCAACAAAAGCACTACGCTTATATAATTTTGTATGTTTCCCAGATTACCTTCGGAATCAAGCCCAAAAACGTGGGATTGTTGTCAAGGGATAAATTCTTATGTCATTCCATTACATACTTTGAAATTCTGATCCGTAAAGGGTGTGCCACCTTGCACGAGCAATGCACGATCCTGCCTGTTGACCCAGATCAACACCCACACAGTGTGCTATCAAACCTCTGTACTTATTCCAATCTGGTGAGAAGTTTGGATCCCAGTGCGTTTTAGTATGTATTTCTCTTATTACGAATGAGCTCAACATCTTTTCGTATATTTAAGGACTGTTTGCAATTTCTTTTAATGTTTTCCATTTGTTCATGTCTTTTTGCCCATTTTCCTCCCTCAGGCTAAACAGTCATTTTTATCTTGTTTTAATTACTAATATACACAAATACAGGGAATATTAATTCTTTGTCGATGACATACTACAGTATTTTTTCCCAGTTTGTCACTTTACTTTCTTAGAGACTTTCTTCATGTAGTTTTACTTCCAGGATACTAAATTCATCAACCTCTCCTCTTACTGCTTCTAGATTTTGAGTCATAATTAACAAGATGCCTCTATTCCCAGATTACCGAGGAGTTCACCAATGTTTTCTCCTAATACACAGATGCGTTTTACATGTAGATCTTTGACCTGTTGGAATTTATCCTGATATACATTGATCTCACTGAATTTTTTAAATGTAAAATGAAGTAAGATCTTATATTCTCATTTCAAACTGGAAACTATTAAAACGTATGACACTACCTAGTGCTAGCAAAGCAATAGGGTCACTGGCGCCTCACTTTGCTGATGGCAGTCTACACAGATGAAACTCTTTGGAATGCAACGTGGAAACTGCTCTCAAAAATTTAAATGTGCGTCAGAATTTCTGACACGTGCTTTTGGGCTACTTTCAGCACACACGTGTGTATTTATATACACATATATGCACACGTACATCTATATATACCTATATAGAGACAAATAATCAATTCTACAAATCTCAGTGAGCATTAGTGACAAAGCAAAGAGCCTAGAAAGCTTACATATCTGTTATGAGGAAGCTGTTAAAATAAATTAAGAGACTACTGCTAAAATGCCACTGAGCTGTCTAAAAAGCAAGATAAAGCTTTAAATGCTAATTTATAATAGTCTTTGTTTAATCATCGGGTGAAAAGAAAGCAAGGTGCAGAGAGCAGGTCTTGTATTTGTTTTTTAAAAAGGGAAATTCCAGGGGCACCTGGGTGTCTCAGTCGGGTGTCTCTGCTGACAGCTCAGAGCCTGGAGCCTGCTCCGGATTCTGCCTCTGTCTGTCTCTACCCCTCCCCCACTCGTACTCTGTGTGGGTCTCTCAAAAATGAACAAACGTGAAAAAAACATTTTTTAAGAGACACTCCATTCTAAGTAAAGAGCATTTCTGGAAGCCTATACATGAAAACTGAGGTGTTTGCCCTTGGGAGTGAGGAGAAGGACGAGCTGTTCGTGTGCACCTTTTATAGTCTTTCCCTCTTCTGTTTGTAGGGGCCTTACCTGTGTAACTGCATAGAGTTTAACCCTGAGACAGGACATGTTAATATTTAATTTATATCCATCTGTATTACTTCAATTTTTTTTAAGTATCTATTGCTTTTTTCATTTAAGAATATGAATCAAACCTTTTTATATTATTTTTTTAAGTTTCCTTTTTGCAGAGAGCTTAGAATCGATAGTGTTCTTTCATTTTAAGGTGAGAATATAAAAAACTATTTTCCTGCTGAGACCCATCATGAAAACAGTGACCTGATACACATTTTCTGAGAGACTTCTCTACTCACTGCTAAAAGCTTTTGTACTCACTGCACCAAGAAAATGATGGTCATTGACACACCACCTACTCCAAGTGTGAGGAGAGAAAAACAAACTATTTGTTTTAATTAAAAAGCATTACTCTCCAAACTATTTCTTTATATACACAAGATAAATTACTTTTAAGTCTAAAGTAATAAATCTCTGAGTAGCAGTATTGGTAATAGCTAGCATCACTGAGTATGTATTATGCATCCAACAATATGAGCCAAGCATATCGTACTCATTTTTTTCCCCACTTAATCCTCCCAATTTGAGGTGGGTTCACTTTTACTCTAATTTTAGAGAGAGAATCTAAGATTTAGAAAGGAAAAGTAACTTGTCTAAAATCACACAGCAAGGGGGCAAGGAGTAGGATTAGAAATCCAGACAAACTGACTCCAGAGACTATAAACCTAAGGAAATTAGAATGCCTCATTAGTGGCTCTTTGCCTCTTGATCAAAAATAATACAGACAATATCTAAAAACAAAACAAAGAAGTATTGCATGGCCGTGAGACTGCCTCACGGTATTTCTAAGACTAATAATCAGGCTTCAAAAGGAACCGCTTGGCTATTTCCAAAATTTCCAAGATCTTGAACATGTCAGCTCTTGGCCTTCTGTAATCCGTAGAAGACATGCAAATAAAGAGAGAATTAATAATGATCCTGAGTCCAAGGCACAGGCCGACTCTCCCAGCCACCAGCTGCCCCCGCCCTGCAGGCTTCTGAGTGACGGTGGCATCAGAGCAGAGACGGGCACGGGTCAAATCAGCACCACTCGGAACAGAACAATGATCTCACGCGACCGTTCCATTTGAAAGTCCACTAGAGCAGCCGCATACGCCAGGGAGAGGGCTCTATTCACAGCTTTAGGTAGGGCAGTTAAGAAAACTGATACCAATAAAAATTCACTAAGAACAAAATGAGGAGGGGAGAAAAGTTGATTGCTTTAACCACCAAAGCATTTTGGGGGAGTTTCTTTACTATGGAGCTCTGGAAGTCAAGTCCAAAGAGCTGAAATGTCCATTATGCTTCATCATACCCAGGGAGCTTATTTATGCAATACAAACCGCTGGGTGCCTACCACACACTCAGAAAATATGCTTTAGTAAGAGAATTTAAAAGCACCATTGAGGTGCATGTTTAAAAAGTAATTTCTTAAAAACCAATAAAAGGCAAAATGAGAGTTCTGGTCAGTGGATTCATTTTTTTCCTCTCTGTTCCATTCATTGTTCTCCACAGGGTCTGTATAAACAGAATGGAGTAACCATGTTTTCAAAATCGGTTTTACAAAAGCGATGAAAATGATCTGTGAGAAAGTACTCTGCCTTTAGCCAGCTAGGGTTGGGGGAGTGGGGGAATGGGAAGAATAAGCAGGGGGAGGAAAAGGAGAAAGGAGCAGACGAGAAGAAGGGAGAGAGGGAGAGAAGAAATGAAAGAAAGAGACGGAGTGTCTCCAGTCAGTTCCGGATCTGAAACACTCAGGGCAAGAAGTGACCCTCCCCTGTCGAGAACCGGGGACTGCTCGGTGTGTTTCTGAGCGAAGCAGAACGCAGGAGGTCCTACGGGGAAGCACTTATTCTTAGAGATTGCTCATGTAATAAGTCTGTTCTTTTAAAATAAGTCCTGCTGAGTGCTTCACAGAAATAAGATAAAGCCAAGGATCAGCCTGAACCCTGTTTAGTGCATGAAAATAAAAGAACATTTTTTCTGAAATGAGAAATAATAGCTGGCAAAATTCTACCAATAACTACTGAAAATTAATGACACCGCTAAGTAGGGCTGGTCCTAATCAAAATCAGAGTGCAAGACAGACCCTTTCTCTTTTACTGTGTAGAAAAGAACATTGCTAATATTCCCCATCGTCTTTCCAAGTTAAGTTGCTCTGTTGATCCTGGCACATGATCAGCTCAGAAGTCACTCTGTCTAAGGAATCCCTAACAGGGCATCTATTTCTATACGTTCAGTAGGTTAAGTAAGTTAAGAGCCCATGTCCAAACAAAATGGACTTGTCAGGGCACTTCATGATCCGGTGGCCACCCCTCTATCCAAAACCACTGCCCATCAGCTTATCCTGCATGCTCTTGTTCCTGCCACTCTGGGCTTTTAGGCCCACAGGACTCATGAGTAAAATTCAAAAATTAAGAAGAAAAAACTCTAATGGAAAAAAAAAATGGGCAAAGAAGATGAACTTAAGAGTTCACACAAAAAAGAAACATTTATGGCTCTTGAATGTACAAAAAGATGCTCAATCCCATTCTTAAAATAAATGAAAATTAAAACTGCCCTAAGAAAAAACAAGTGTACCAGGCTTCACTTACTCGAGTGTCAAAAACCCAAAGCTTGATCACACACTGTGCTGATATAACCATGAAGAAGCCGGCGCTCTCGGGCAGCGCCAGTGGAAATGTAAACTACCAGTGCATCTACGCACACGATTTGGGCAACATCTACTCAAGGGTCAAATGCATATCCTCAGACCAAGAAGTCTAAAGATTTAGCCTACTTACAAGCATCCCTACATATGTGCAAGGTCATTCACGGCAGCATTATTTGTAATAGTACAAGGTGACTGGTTAAACACATTCCAAGTTATTTGCAACGAAGACTGCTATAAAGCTGCTCACAAAAGAAATAGAATGACTAACCTCTAAATCCTAAAAGAGAAAGACCACCAGGACACGTTGCCCAAAGAATAAGACGCTAAAATATACATAGAGTATGGTACCACTGGGGCCTTGGGGTAAAATCTAGACTCCATAATCACGAGTGCATGCATCTGTGTTCAAAGTGTCGGGACGTATGCCAGGAATAAATGGCCATGCCTGGAACTGGGTGGAGGGAGCAGAAATGGGATCTACAGGAGAAAAGGTAAGAGGAAGATTTCCCTGTATATTCAAAAAATAAGCATTTTCAAAATTTTTTAAAAAGCAATTATAAAAACTGTAGCTTGTCTGAATCTTCCTCTCTTCCCTTTCTTTAGTCCCTTTACAGTCAAACATCTCAAAAGAACTCTTTTTGCACCAACCCAATGTCACACACAGAGGCAGCACGATGCAGTGCGACACCACTTTCTTGTCAGTGTCAATAGCCTGATACTCCTGTTTCCTCTTTCATCCCCCTCTGTCCTCCATGAGTAGAGCTCCTGAAGTCCTAGAGTTTGGTTCTCTTCTCATCTATTCACTCCATGATCCCAGTCATTCCTTCCATGGTCTAAAATACTACCACTATGCTGAGAGACAATACCCAAATTTATACTTTCAGATCAGACATCCATCTGAGACCACTAACCAGCTCACCCCATAACATCTCCAGTGGTATGTATCAAGGAAATATTAAACTTGACAAAAACCATTTCTGAAACTAGACTCTCCCAATTTTCACCCTTGTATTCATCAGGTTCATTCTAGTTAGGAAACCACTCTACACATTTCAGAAAAATATAGAACTGTGGTTACATGGGCGATGGAAAAGCCAAGACACCAAATAGGGAATGGAGGGGCAACCAGGACATGAGTGACGGCAAGAACCCATCAGCAGCCTGAAGTCTGGAGGGACCCACTGGAAAAGGTGGGGTTTTAAGAACCCAGAGGCTGCCATCATTGGGCAAGGGTTACACTGCATGCTAGAGCTATCCAACGGGAGCCAGGGCCACCAGAGGGAGGAGCTGTCTGGTAGGAGCTGAGCCTTTGGAAAAGTGGTCCTGGGACACAACCCGGAGCAAAAGGAGAGGGAGGAAAACACCCCAGTTTCTCCCCATTCCGATCCTCCAGTCTTGCGTCAGTGCCTCTCACAAAAGCCAAAAGGTAAAGAGGACTGCAAAATCCAGTTCCACACAATACAGAGTGGGACAGAGGAGAGCCAGCGGATCATAGCTGAGAGCCAACAGGCAAACGACTAAATGTTACCTCTTCCTGTCTTTCCCGTATCTATAAAGGGCACATCTACCCAAATGCTAAAACCAGGAACCTGAGTCACCTTGAACCATTCGTCTCCCATCCCCATCCCCTGCAGCACATCCAACTCCTCCCAAAGGATTTCACCTCCAAACCAATGTGAGTTCGTCTATTTCTATCCACTGCCACCACCCGTGTAAGAGACGAGCCACGACGTCCCCCGAGACCCCGCAACAGTCACCTGCCTCCTGTGGCTGCAATCACGCGCCTTAGAAAACTCTCAAGGAACCAAAGGAAACCAAGCTTTTTGCTTCAAGAGTCATGGGTAATCTATACATCTGGATCACTGAAAAGTGGGCTAATTAGATACATACTACTGGCAGCTAGTTGAAACCGTATTTTAGTAAGGGGGAAATAAGTCACTATTGATCATTTACTACACACACAAAAAAGCAAGTTGTTAAAAAATGCAATTGCATCTTTTTTTTTAATAACTCAGCAAAATACAATTCCACTTTATTGTTGAACAATGTTTCACACTTAGACCAAAAAAATAAGAGTAACCGCACAAACGAAGGAAGGAAGGAACGAACAAACGAACGAACAAACGAACCTTTTACCTTTGGCCTTTTTAACCACCTCATAAAACAAACAACTTACAGTACAGCTAAATATGCACACAAAACGCTACTGGAACTCTGGGAGTAAGAGATGTTGTTTTTCACCAGGCTTCTTCTCTCCTGTGACAATGTAACGAACATGGTCACAGCACAAGTCAAGTCAGAAGTGGGCCAGAGAAGCCTCCGAGGCTGGTTTGATCATCTGAGGTCATTGAAAATGGCTGCCCCTCAGAAGAGGAACAAAAACATACAATGTACATTAAAAACGCAAATTTTCCTTTCTAAAGTACTTTTAAGAAAACGAGCAGGGCCATGGGAGCGTGGGTTTTTTTGCCTCCCTGCTGCAAAGCCGCACCGTCGACCTGCCTAGGGGCAGGAGGCCAGCGTCACGTTCGAGAGGCACTGGCCACAGCAGGCTCTCCACTCACACGTGACCACGTTTAGATTCTGGGACAGGAAGTGGAGGATGAATGGGTCACAGTGGTCTTTTTTTTTTTTTAAAGTTTAATTTTCCTTTTGTTTTTTTGCTAAGTCCTCCTCATCAGTCCTCGCTTCCTGGTGCTGACATCGTCCTCCTCATCATCCTCTGCTGCCTGTCTGCCAGAGCCGCCTCAGCTCCTCGTCTCCATCTCCATCCTCCTCCTCTCCCCACACCCCTCCCCTTCTTGGCGCACCCTACTGGCGGCCCCCTGCTCCCCATCCTCCTCGTTAGCATTCCCACCAGCAAGTGCGCATCTTCCACTCTCCGCCCCCTCCTTCTCGTGCTGTTAGTCCTCGGGAGTGCTATCCACACTGGAGTTCAGGACCACGTCTTATGTGGCGGGGTGCGCTGGCGACCCGATGCAGTGGATGAAAAAGAAAGGCAGAGTTTGAGAACTACGGTGAGACAGGGCTCCATGAGTGGCAGATGCCTCCGGGGACGATGCCAGGATGGCTTTCCAGGGCACCCGGTCCATCGTAATCTCACATTCACGTTTTCTATGGGAACTTTCCTTCCTCATTCCAGTATTTTTACAGCAGTATGCCGAAAAAAGTTCTATCACAATTGAGAAAAACCACTCACTAGCAAAATTGCAAAGCATCTGGTTTTCATTCAGAATGATATACAAATTCTCAATTGTTTAGCACAGATCAGTAAGTGGAGTCATCTGCTACAAATGACCAACTTCCAGGACAAATTCTAGAGTAAAGAAGTATCTCTTGGAAGTGAAGTTTAGATTGTACACAGAGTATCATCTCTAATACAAGCGCTACCTCTGGATTTTAACTTGGCAAACTTACTGGATCAAAATGATTGCCAATTTGGTAATCAAAAGAAAAATACCCATAGGAAACCGCCAAGGCAGGAAAGACACACCAAAGATAAAGCTACGAACTAGGCCCAGGTCTGCTGGACTCCCAAGTGCAAAGACGAACATCAAAGATCGCTGAATGAAATAATGAAACTGAATGTGCTGAGTCAAGCACTTTAAGGCCAGCGTCCATTCTGATCTGTCAGTGTCCATGCCACACCAAGGTTAGATATTTTGAATCCAACCCCTGGAGAGAAACAAAACAGCTGTATACCTAGTAGGCATCCAATAATTGTTCAACTGATGGACAGATATTCATAAATAATATTCCCAAAATAGCGATTTCAAACTTCCTAAAATTATAGGTATGTTTTACCAATCTGAGACAAAAAATAAGTAGCAACAAAGAGAAGAAACAATATGGCCTTGGAGAACTATTTGGGAAAGAAGAAACTATTAAAAACCTTACTCATTTGTCACAGCAGCTTGTAACAAGGGACTTGCCGAAGAGTAAAATATTTAGTTACCTGACGCAAATGTACGTAGCAAAGAAAATAAACAACTAAAATAATCTAACTAGAAATTAATTTGTGGTATGTATTAATATTACTATCTTTTAAAATTAGTATTTTCTAACTCCATGTCTACTTTTCCAATTTAAATTTCATTTAGTTTGGGTAATTCTAAATTTATTTCAATTAACTGATTCATTTTCTAGTGACAAAGTCAAAAATAATGTATTCTAGTCTCGATTTTGCTTCAAAAACTAGAGACAATATAAAGAACTATCACAATTCAATGATAAAAGGACAAATAATCCTATTAAAAATGGGCACATGACGTAAATACACATTTCTCCAAAGATAAACAATTAACCATGAAAAGAGGGTCAACATCATTAGCCGTGAAGGAAATGCAAATCAAGATTACAGTGAGATATCACTTCACATCTACTAGGATAGCTATAACAAAAATATCTAAACAATAATATCAGGGCACCCGGGTGGCTCAGCATTCAACTTTTTTTTTTTTTTAATGTTTATTTATTTTTGAGAGAGAGAGAGAGAGAGAGAGAGAGAAAGCACGAGCAGGGGAGGGGCAGAGAGAGAGGGAGACACAGAATCGGAAGCAGGCTCCAGGCTCTGAGCTGTCAGCACAAAACCCAAAGTGGGGCTCAAACCAATGAACCGTGAGATCATGACCTGAGCCAAAGTGGGATGCTCAACCGACCAAGCCACCCAGGAGCCCTGAGCATCCAAGTTTTGATTTTGGCTCATTTCACCACTTGTGAGATTGAGCCCTGTGTCGGGCTCCATGCTGACAGCACAGAACCTACTTGGGATTCTCTCTCCTCTCTCTCTGCCTCTCCCCTGCTCACGCTTTCTCTCTTTCTCTCTAAATAAATAAACTAAAAAAAAGATAATACCAAGTGTTGTTAAGGATGTAGAGAAATTATAACCATCATACGCTGCTGATGAGAATGTAAAATAGTATGGCTGCTTTGGAAAACAGTCTAGCAGTTCATTAAATTGGTACATATGGGGTTAATCTATGATCCTGCAACTCCTCTCTTGGGTATAAATCCTAGAGAAATGAAAATATGATCACACAAAAACCTGTAATATCAATGTTCATTGCAGCATTATTCTTAATAGCCAAAAAGTGGAAAAAGCCCCAGTTCCTTAACTGATGAATGGATAAATAAAATGTGGTGTGTCCATACAATGGAACCTCAGTAGACAATAAAAAGAAATGAAGCATTCATATGTGTTACAACACGGACAGACCTTGAAAACTACATGCTAACTAAAAGGGGTCACAAAGGCACACAAGTCCTCTGATTCCACTTAAGTACATGACCCAAAGAAGCAAATCTATAGTGACAGAAAGTGGGCTGGTGGTTGCCAAGGGCTGGAAAGGCGAGGCCACCTGAGGGGGAGAGCTGAAAGACACGGAGATTCTACTGGGGGGAATGAATAGGTTTTAAATTGACTGTGGTAATAGCTGCACAACTCTGTGAATACACTAAAAGCTACTGAATTGCACACTGGAAACAGTGTATAATATGGGAATTCTATCGATACGGTTATTCAACAACTGTAAAATGAAAATACAGGGGCGCGTGGGTGGCTCAGTCAGTTGAGTGTCCCACTGTGGATTTCAGCTCAGGTCATGATGTCACAGTTTGTGAGTTCAAGCCCCACATAAGGCTCCACGTATAGTGCAGAGCCTGATTGCGATTCTCTCTCCCTCACTCTCTGCCCCTCCCCTGCCTGTGCTGGCTCGCTCTCTCTCAAAATAAATAAATCAACTATTTAAAAAATGATAAATTCTCACAAAGTTCATTTAAAAATAAATTAAATTAAAAATAAAAGTACAAAAAAAAAAAAAAAACCAACCCACTAGAGACAAGCTTGAGCCACACCATCACTATTCCCATCTCTGGGCTCTCTGCTTCAATGTGTCCTCCAGAGGTCTGCTCCCAGCAAGCTCCTATTCAACCTTTCACAACTCTGTTACACGTCACCTCCTCCAAGAGGCCCTTCCTTATCCTCTTGAGAAAGACCAGGGCGCTGCTTCCCCTACGCCCACAGACTAGCATTGGCATATCCCAGCAAAGATTCATACAATATGTGTCCCCCAGGATAAAACTCTCAATGGACTATTCATTCTAAATCCCCAGAGCCAAGCTGAGAACGTAGAAGAGAATATGCTCTCACTGTGGGTGGGTGGGTAGGTGGGTGTGTGGATGGATGGACAGATGGGAGGGAGGAAGGAGGGGGAAAAGAGGAAGGGAGGAAGGAGGGGGAAAAGAGGAAGGAAGGAAGGAAGGAAGGAAGGAAGGAAGGAAGGAAGGAAGGAAGGAAGGAAGGAAGGAAGGAAGAGGTGGGAGGGAGGAAGGAAGGAAGGACAAACAAGCAAAAACCAAGGATGCAGAAAACCCTGCTAAAGAGTAAGCATCAATACCAAATGAGAGGCAAACAGACTAGTTCGTGTCAGCAATCAGAAGTTAACACTAGAAAAATACTTTCAGTAGAAGTTGCTATCAAGTTCTGATAGAGAATCTAGTGTTTCTCCCTGGGGAGCTTTTGCTCTAAAAGGAACAAAGACCACACAATCTTATGGAATGCTATATACCCATAAAAAAAATTACACTTACAAAAATATCATGGAAAATGTTCTTTTTCACATAACAGGTACTATGCTATTTATGCATGTAGTAATAACTACAGAAAAAGTAAAAGACAAAAAAACCCTATGCATTAAAAATAGATTAGAAGGAAACATACCAAAATGTTAACAGCAGCTATATTTAGATAATGGAAGTGTGTTCTAGAGACCAGGTCTTCCTGGATTCTAGGGGCTTTCACACAACTCTGGGCCTGAGAAAACAGATCTTCTTCCTCGAGCCTCATCTCTACCATCTGGAGGTCCTTACAGGGCTCTAGAGCCATGTTCTCCGTCATCTGACCAACTCATCTGAGGGCTGGCTCCTCGGAGAGTTGGCTCAGACCCCAGAAGTCTTCATCCAATTATTCAGCAGCGGCCCAGGCTTGGACCTGGCAAGCTAAGGTTCTAACGTTGGCCTTGAAGGAGGTTGTTTCAAAGGATCAGGGATTAGGTAATAAGGGACAAAGGTAGACTGTTAATTATGGGAAAACAAAGGCTCGATTAGGAAAGAGATTTTCGCAAAAATAAAACAACTAGTAGCTGCCTGAACACGGGATATGTCAGGGGGAAGAATTCAAGATTTCTGACCTGGAGAAAGGACAGAAAGAGTGACCCCAGTGGCACAGATGGGAGCTCCATGGGGGAGCAGGTCCGAGAAAGAGGGTGCAGCTTGGGCACAAGACACGCTCCCTGGAAGACACCTATCCAGTGATACACGCCAAGCATGGCTGTGCCACAAGGGACTGTAAATGCAGGAAAGAACTCCTGTAAGGTCAACGATGCTGATGTCACCAAGGATGACAGATAGCAGGCAATGGGGTGAAGAAGACCGGTGCACAACACAGGGCACGGTGAGTGGGCAGGACTTCAAAAGAGGAGCGTGCGCTTGACTGAGTGATGGCGACAGAACAATGGACCAAAAGCAGCAGCACAGAACAAACCCTGTGCTGACCTCTTCTCCGCCTTATGAATCAGAGGGAATTTGCCTAAAAGTCACAAGTGCAATTAAAATGCTTGACTTAGTTTCCTACAGATTTCAATTCAACTAGGCAATAAATTAGAACTAAATAACCACATTTGCATAGCATTTTACCACTTGCAAAGCATTTTTAAAAACATTATCTCATCTGAGCTCCCCAACAGTCGCATGAGGTAAGTATTTATGATCTCCATCTCAGGGATGAGGAAACAGAGATAGAAAACTGTTGTGACTTGCAGAAAGGTGTCATAAGCGGGAAACCAGGAGGCAGGGCCGGGGTGGATGTTTGGCTCTAAACGCTAAGCTGCAACACTCTGAACGTGTACTACCAACTGCCCAGCTGAGGACAGGGACTGGTGGGGGGGGGGGGGAGCTGTCTCCACTCCCACGCACGAGGACAACACTGTGAATGTGCCCCACCGACTGCCCAGCTGAGGACAGGGATGGGGGGGGAGGGGGGGCTGTCTCCACTCCCACGCAGAGGACGAGATCCTTCATGATGCCTGAAACAACTAAGCTCTACACATGCATTTCTATTCGTGCATTTACTCACCAATTTTTCTCTAAGGAAAATAAATTTTACATTTAGAACATTACAAAGGATCTCCACTCCTCGCAAAAAGAGCTACGAAGCAGGAAGAAGAGACAAGAAAGCAAACGGGACTGGGCTGGTTAAGAATATAACCACCAAAAGGGGCGCCTGGGTGGCTCGGTGGGTTAAGCGTCCACCTTCAGCTCAGGTCGTGATCTGGTGGTCCGAGAGTTCAAGCCCCACTACGGGCTCCGTGCTGACAGCTCAGAGCCCGGAGCCTGCTTTGGATTCTGTGTCTCCCTCTCTCTCTCTGCTTCTCCCCGGTTCACTCTCTGAAGCTCTCTCTCTCAAAAATAAATAAACATTAAAAAATTTTAAAAAATAAAAGAATATAACCACCAAAAGAACAGCTCCCCTTAGCTTCCCTCCCCTTCTATACAACCAATTCACCACAAAGCCATTAGGTGGGGCTGAACCAGGCAGGCAGTCGTGTTAGGAGAAGGTGAGGGGGGGGTCTAAGGAGGAATACCAGAGCCCCTCCGCAGGGAAGAGGGGGTCAGCGCACAAGCAGGATGAGGAAGGTGTGGGGTATGGGTGCCCACGACGTGAAGAGGGTGGGTTTGGTTAAAAAGGGGAGTGGTCTGACATGAGGTGTCACAGTCAGAGCAGAGTGAGAGGGTCCAGCAAGGCAGGCACCCAGCCCAGGGTCTCAGAGCCTGAGAAAAGCGAGACAGGCATGTCCACAGGGCTGTCAGGGCTACTCTACAATGAGATGGGCGTGTGCACCAAAGGGCAGCCTGGCATGAGGTGTCAAAGCCAAAGGAGGGGACGAGGGCACACACATGGGGCAGCACCTGTTGTCAGAGCACAAGCAGAGTGAGGGCAGTAGGTACATGTGCAGGAGGATGGCCCCGTGCAGGTGTAGAAGAGCATGCCCAGGACACGCCGGGACACAGGGGGATAAGCAGGCAACCTCGTAAAAACGCAGTGAGGTGCGAGAGTACAAGGGCTCCGGAGAGGTCAAACGTCTGAAGAGGAACAGGGAATTTACATACTCCCAAAACAACGTCTCATAAAATATATCGTAGGGGTAAAAAGTAACCTTGACAGCATAAAAACTCCATAGGCATCACCTTGACAAATTAATCAAAGTTAACATCGACAGTAATGGGACAAATCAAAGTCAAGTGCCACAGGACAGAATGCATTGAGAGAAAGACAGCATCGCTTTCGAAAGATATTGCTGCCAAAGATGCAGAACTTGAACCTACTCGTGAGAAACACCAGACAAACACAAATCAAGGGATAATCACACTAATTACTGGCGATACTCCTCAAAAACATCAAAGATAAAAAGGCAAGGAAAGAGACAAAAACTGGTCCAAATTAAAGAGACAAAAACTGGTCCAAATTAAAGGAGTCTTAAAGAGACATGACAACCCAGTGCGAAACATCACTACACAGTGGGTCCCCTCGCTGTAAGAGGCACTCATGTAAATGAGGGGAACCATGGTCTGACAATTAGGTGGCAGCGATTCCCCAAGTGTTGATTCCCCGTTTTTTGATGGTTATGCTGTGGTTTTGTAAAAGAGTGACTGCAGAAAAGAGATGCTAATGAATTTGGGGGTGGGGCGGCTGGGTGGCTCAGTCAGTTGGGTGTCTCTGACTCCTGATCTCAGCTCAGGTCATGATCTCATGGTTTGTAGGTTCGAGCCCCACATCAGGCTCTGGGCTGATGGCGTGGAGCCTTGCTTGGGATTCTGTCTCTCCTTCTCTCTAACCCTACCCCGATTGTGCACTCCCTCTCTCTCCCTCCCTCTCTCTCTCTCTCTCTCTCCTCTCTCTCAAATAAATAAACAAATAAATAAAAATTTTTAAAGAAGCATTCGGGGATGATGAGGTAGTGATTAAACGGCTTCCTAGCAAATGGTTTTGAAAAAGAGATTTTCAGTACTGCTCTTACTGTAACTTTACTGTAAACATCATTTTTTTCTTTTGTGGGTGTGTGTGTGTGTGTGTGTACGTGTGTGTGTTTTACTTTTGAAACAAGGTGATTAGACAAGCAAGCTGCTTGGCAGTATAAGAATATATCGCTGCCACAAAAAAAATTAAAAAATTGCAAGAGAATGGAAAGCACTATAAAATAAGGAACAGGACTCTCTATCCAATGGACGTATTTCTTCCTTGATAGGAAATAATATCAGTGGCAGGACCAATAAAGACACTGACAAAGTGTTTTTAATGCCTAAAGGAATGTTTATTTTAAAAGTCAAAGAGAAAAAAAGAATATCCACATAGAATGATTTCTATAAATCTTTCCCTATACAGTGAGAAATAAGTAAAGATTCAGAGCCAAGTAATACTTGGTGCTTTTAGTGCTACATATATATTAGATAACATTCAGACTTTAACATTTTACTATTCACATACTACCTTATTTCCAATTAAAAACTGTTTCCTTCACAGTATTTTTAAATATCCATAACGGCTGGGAGGGCAAGATGGCGGAGAAGCAGGGAGCTCTGTCACCCGCGCACGCCCGTATGGATTCAACTGAGAAGGACTGAAGGGATAAAACTGGGATTTGCAAGTGGGGGAAGGAAGAAACAGACGCCAGAAAGAAGACGACCTCAAAGATGCCTGAGTGAGTGACTGTGATCTGGGAAATTAGGGGACGGGCGGGTCCCGGTGGTAAAGGGGAAAGGAGCCCCCGAGCCCAACACAGGGAGAGCGCGCTGTGCCCCGGAGAGACCAGGGGAAGAGAAAGAGACACGGAAAACGCACCTAGAACCATCTCTAAGGGAGGAAAAACTCGCCCGTCTCCGCATATATATCTGCCGAGCGCCGGGAGAGAAATCCGTCCCATCTGGCCGGCGAGTTCTTCCTTGGGCGCAGCGGCAGCGACATCCACTCCAAGCCGCACCGGGGGCAGCGGCGGCGGCAACAAAGGCGCCTTGAAAAGCGGCTGCGGCGACGGCGGCGGCGGCTCTGCGAAAAGGGTTGCGCAAGCCGGGCCGGGAGGCCGGCCGCCAGCGGGAACGCATCTCATCCCCGGTGACGCTGTTGAACTGCACGGACTCGGATTTGGAAGCGAGGCGGAGCTTGGAGAATACAGTTTGGCTCGCCCGCGGCACAGGGAGATCGGACTCAGAAGGGCGGCTTGCGATGCTTGGTTCCGGCAAAGCTTCGAAGGGGCGCCATACTTCTCCCCGCAACCACCAAGGCGGGGCCTCGGAGAGAGCAGCCCCCGAGACCTGATGGGACACCAGACCACGCCCATCCGCACAGGGGAGTTGTCTTTTTTTTTCTCTCTCTCTTTTTTTCTTTTCTTTTTTCTTTGCTTCTCCTTCTTTCCTGCTGCCATCCAGATATATATCCCGTAGCATATTCTTATCTCTCCTCTTGGCTGGTTATATGCTTTTGGACTGCCCTCAGACTTTTGCTGTCTCTGTCCCCACCTTGTTTTTTTTTTTCTCATTTGTTTTTGTTTCTTTTTCTTCTCTCTTTTCTTCTCTTATTTCTTTTCTCTCCTATCCTTTCCTTTCCTTTCCTTTTCTTTACTTCTTTCCCCTTTTGGCTTGCTTGTTTGTTTGATTTGTCTGTGCATTTGCCTGCTTTTGTTCCCTGTATGCTAGTCTGTTTCTTTTCAGGGATACCTCAAAAAACAAGCCAAAGTATACATGGTGGAGAGTCCCATATAACTGACCAGGGAAATAAAATAATCAGAGGCACAACAAGATAAACCGAGGGACACCATTAAAAGAACACTTTCTGAAACGACAGGTTCTGGACAGTCAATGAGCCTCCTTTAACAGAGTAATACT
>CM053577.1:134385405-134466996 GCA_028646485.1 Cryptoprocta ferox | reverse complement strand
CCCCCCCCCCACGGAATGATAACAGTGGATTTAAAAGTTAAATAATTACAAAATAAAAAAAGTAAAGAAAAAAAGCATACTTAAACCACATCCTCAAGCCCCCCACCCAACAGAACGACAGCAAAGAAAACATTGATCCCAAATCTGACTTTAATGGTTGGGGGTAGGGGAACACAATTAAGGCAGATCTCAGAGACAGGGCTACTGTTTTAAGGCTAAACCAGGAATAAAGGCTGATAAGCTTAAATTGGTCAAAGGGGCATAGAATCCCCCAAGTACAATTTTACAGAATCCGACTTAATTTTAACATTAACAGTCCACATTTTCTACTAAGAAGGTATTTCACAATCTTCATTACAGCAAAACCTGTTTGCGCTGAGCTCTACCCAGAAGCAATCACTGACTCTAAATGCCTTACTTCTACCTAACCTCATATGAAAAATAGATCTAAATATTACAAATCACTTAAGAGGGTTAAAATACACAGAACACATTTAAACCAAATATGTCTAAACACTTCTTAAACTATGCCTTACAGCAGTATATTGACTTTTTTATACACTGCCTACATAACTGGAACTCAGAAAGCCCTAATTTTTAGGAATCTGTCGTAAGCCACAAAAACATTCAAAACTTTTCAATTAATTTAGTGAATTTCACATATTTCCCCAGTGAGGACTGGAGGAAGGAAAAGTACTAGCCTAATGCACACACCTCTGTAATTCTTGTTGAACTAAACAAGGCAGAAAAGGTAAAGCAGATGCATACACACTGAACACTTTAACTTCTTTTACAAATATATTTTGCCCTAACAGCCTTTTTTATATTGATAGGTAAGAGAACCCAGGTAAGCAATTTAAGAGTTTCACAATATATTCAAAAGAAGTTTGCTGAAATAGAACAGAATATGTAACTATTGCTAGATTACAATTACACAAAACAGACCCTAGTCTCGTCTATGATTTACTCTTACCAAAGTTTATACCTTCTCCAACAGAAACAGGATCATTTTTCCTAGGATTTAACGATCTGTAACACCTTTATTCAGAATCCTTCAGTTGTATCTTTTTGCAACCAGAGCAAAAACAAATATTGTCTTTTTGTATTAAGTATGTTAAGTATTCTGGGAAGTCATGTTACTCTCAGAAAACAGAAAAAGAGAGGATGTGAGAATACTTTATAAACCATAATTACAGATCTACGCCAAAAAGCATAGAAGCGTAAGAGACAAAATTTTGCTTTAACAAAATCATGATTATAAAGAATGAGTTTCTATTCTCTACCCTACTCTAATACCATTTGTTGATGTGAATATAATACATTCAATTAAACAAACCAAAAATTGGCTTCCATACACTCTGAAGAAATACGGTGCTATAGAGAATGAAGTACAAAAGCTTATGTAAAACATTTTGGTACTAAGTAATCTTATCTGGAATACTTCTCAAATTTCTGTGTCTCGCTCTCTTCCCCAGTACTTCCTTCACTTCTGGGAATGGATGTTTTAAATTAATTCTAGCCCTCCGATCTCATGTGCGAGATCACAGCCCAGTGTCGCGAGTTTGTGGGACTCTCAGGGTGGCAGCGAGGTGGTGAAGGGAAGCAGGCATCCAACCCCATCAGAGGCAGGATGTCTGAACTGTACCCGCAGGATGGAGTGGCAGTAACTGGACAGCCTGGTGTGTGCCCAGCCAGCGTCTGAGTCAGAAGATAACAAGCTGCATCTTTAGGAAGGAGGAAAAGTCTTCGCAAAAACAGACAAGCAAAAACAGACAAGTAAAAACCTGTGAGGTTTGTCTAAAGAGCTCTCTGAACGGCTGCTGCTGGGGACTGGAGGGCTATGCGGGACGGCAGGAGCTGCCTCGGGGGGTCTCAGGACCGTCTCTGCCGAGAGCAGACCGCCGGCTCCTCGTCTTAGCGGTCACCCCTCAAGTGGTACCAAATACCTACTCATCAACTGGAAACGAACCCCCCGAATGAGGGAGTGAACTCTCCAGAACTACGAAGCTCTCGCCTCAAGAAAAGAATTCTACAACAAGCAGTGTGTAAAAGGTTCTCCAGTCGCCCAAAGAAAGCACATTAATAAGCCAATATTCCCTAAATATATATATATATAATCATAACTACGGCTTATTAAGCATGTTCCTTTGTGCCAGCCTACACGAACTTTATATGCACAAATTCATTCAATCCTTACAATTCCACGAGGCAGTTATCCCCACATTACAGATAAGGAACTGGAGCTTAAATAACTTGACCAAGGTCACACATTACCAAACGGTAAAACAGGAATTTGGCTTTAGCAGTCTAGCTCGACTCTGCAACCTTTTACTTTCAAGTTTTTATTTGAATTCCAGTTCATTAACATACAGTATAATATTAGTTCCAGGTGTGGAACTCAGTGATTCATCACCTACACAGAACACCCAGGGTTCATCCCAAGTGCCTCCTGAACGCCCATCACCTATTTAGCCCATTCCTCCGCCCACCTCCCCTCCAGGAACCCTCAGTTTGCTATTAGTTAAAAGTCTATTTCCTGGTTTGCCTCTTTTTTTTTTTAACCCCCTATGTTCATCTGTCTTGTTTCTTAAATTCCACATACAAGTGAGATCATATGGCATCTTTCTTTGACTCATTACGCGTACAATACTCTCTAGCTCCATCCACATCACTGTCAATAACAAGATCTCATTCTTCCCATCTTTTTTTTTTTTAATATTTTATTTATTTTTGAGAGAGAGAGAGAGACAGCATGTGCAGGGGAGGGTCAGAGAGAGAGGGAGACACAGAATCTGAAGACAGTCTCCAGGCTCTGAGCTGTCAGCACAGAGCCTGACATGGGGCTCGAACCCACGAACCGCGAGATCATGACCTGAGCCGAAGCCGGACGCTCAACCGACTGAGCCACCCAGGCGCCCCAAGATCTCATTCTTTTTTATGGGTAATATTCCTGTGTGTGTGTGTGTGTGTGTGTGTGTGTGTACACATCTTCTTTATCCATTCATCAGTCAGTGGACATTTGGGCTCTTTGCATAATTTGGCTATTGTTGCTAAGGCTGCTATAAACAACAGAGTGCATGTATTCCTTCAAATCAGTATTTTTGTATCCTTTTGGTAAATACTTAGTAAAGCAATTGCTGGATTATACGGTAGTTCTATTTTTAACATTTTGAGAAACCATCACACCGCTTTCCAGAGCTCACCAGTTTGCATTCCCACCAACAGTGTGAAAGGGATCCCCTTTTCTCCGCATCCTCACCAACACTTGTTGTTTCCTGTGTTGGTAAGTTTCACCATGCTAACTGGTGTAGAGAGAGATCTCACTGTGGTTTTGATTTGTATTTCCCTGATAATGAGGGATGTTGAGCATCTTTTCATGTGTCTGTTGGCCATGCGGATGTCTTCTCTGGTGAAATGTCTGTTCACATCTGCCCATTTTTAAACTGGATTATTTGCTTTTTACATGTGCAATTTAAGTTCTTTATATATGTTGGATATTAACCCCTTTTCAGATATGGTGAACATAGTAACCTCTTTGACATCGGCTGTAGCAACTTCTTACTAGATATGCCTCCTGAGACAAGGGGAACAAAAGCAAAAATGAACTACTGGGACTTCACCAAGATAAAAAGCTTCTGCACAGCAAAGGAAACAATCAACAAAGCCAAAAGGCAACTTTCAGAATGGGAGAAGATACCTGCACACAAACTCTACAGCCTTAGTCACCACTGCTGTCAAATATGTTTAAAAGTACATCAAAACATATCAGTAATAAATTAAGGGTCTGTAACATAGTCCTATTGTTCTGTATATTAGTCGCCATGGCTAAGAAAGCAACAAAACCTACCCCATTAAATAACCAGCCTCCCCCTTGACTTTACTTTGTAAAACATAAATAGCAAACATCTCGCACTGAATGAAAAATTTCTGATGTGGTACACTACTTCTTCTATAAACTACAGCAACAGATTTTATTTCAACAAGATGTGAACACAACAAGGCAATTTCCCTTTCCCCCTGCGTTTGGGAAAGTATATGGTAAAAGATCCCATTTTGTAACTATTAATACACTTAATAACATTAAGGGCATAAAATAAGTCTAGGCTGGCAAGCTATGTTGTTGTATCATATCCCATTCACCATATTCCAAATGGATCACAGCACAAACTTACTAGCCTGCTTTCTTTCCTTACAAAGTCAGTTTATGTATTGATTATCTTAAGATTTTTCAAAAACTATTAACATTCTAAAATAAGGGTACAGATTTCACTATAATTTTTAAACTGTTACTAAAAAGTGAATGGGCTTTCTGCAAGGAAACTTGACTATAACAGTTTATATACCATGGAAATATACAGATTTATATTTCATTGCCTCACTACCTCCCCCTCCCAAAAAAATAAAAACCTTTAATATACTTTTCTTCCCCAAAAAGTCCATACAAAACCAATATAACTGGTCCCCACAAATATGCTTAAGCACAAAAACATTTTATTGAAAAAAGCCTCGCCAAGTCCAAGTGGTTTCCTGGTTTCAGAATAGTAAAAAAAACTACACATATGTATCAGTATGTCTGTTTCCAACGCAAATGATAACTAAAAGTTTCTTTATGAAATGAAAGTTGTACCAGACAAAAGCTTACAATTCTATATTACAATTGTGCTTAAGTGTAAATAGTAAATTTAAGGAAGCAGTAAGAGAGAGTAGACATGAACTTTGGGGGGAAATGCCTTGACCAAAGTGAAAGAATAACACAGAAGCACGAACCTATCTTTTCTCAAATCTCATGAACTAAAACAAAAAGAATAAAATAAAAGTAGCAAAGAAAAACACAAGTGTTCTAACCTGGGAAGAGCCCAAACTGAATGTATAAACTTTTGAAAAATGTTACCTGAAAGCTCAGTAAACAAATGCAAATGAAAACAAAATATTTTGAGAATGAACCCAATGCTGTTCTTCACTCCCTTTGCCCAGAGGAGCCATCCAAAATCCAAAAGCAATACTATGAGGATGAAAAGGTAAATAATAAAATTCTCAAACGTCTCACTGATAGAACCCGATTTTCACTTTAGAAAAATACAATTTCAAACACATGGGTAAGGCCTTAGGAAATACAGTATCCATGAACATTTGGTGGTGGGGGTGGGGGGTGGGGGGCAAGACTTCGTATACAGAAATGTGGCCTCAAATCTTCACTCCATCACATTCTAGCAATGGGACAGCACTCAGACAACCTCTGGAGCTTCATATTCCTCATCTATGATGTGGGGTACCATCTGTGGATTTGTTATCAAGACTAAACATAATCTACATAAAGTTGCTATAGGTCAGAAGCAGCACACTGTAAAAGCTTAACTGGTACAAATACTTAAATTCTTTAAAAATTCTTCAAAGGAGGGGGGGTACCTGGGTGGATGGGTTACTTAAGCACCTGACTCTTGATTTCGGCTCCGGTCATGATCTCACAGCTCCTTGAGTTCAAACCCCACATCAGGCTCCACACTCATGGTGCACAGCCTGCTTGGAATTCTCTCTCTCCCCCTCTCTCTCTGCTTCTCTTGCAAAATAAACTTTAAAAAAAAAAAAAAAAAAAAAAACTTTCTTCAAGAGGGAAGCCTGGCCCACTCAGTTGGTACAGCATAAGACTCTTGATTTCCAGGTTATAGGTTCAAGCCCCATGCTGGATATAGAGACTACTTAAAAATATTTTTAAAATAAATAATTTTCTTTAAGAATTATGGGCAAATAGGGGTGCCTGGGTGGCTCAGTCAGTTGAGGGCCCGGCTTCGACTCAGGTCATGATCTCACGGTTCATGGGTTCGAGCCCCGCGTTGGGCTCTGTGCTGACAGCTAGCTCAGAGCCTGGATGGAGCCTGTGTTCAGATTATGTGTCTCCCTCTCTCTGACCCTCCCCTGCTCATGCTGTCTCCCTCTCAAAAATAAATAAAACATTAAAACAATTATGGGAAAATAGGGGCACCTGGTTGGCTCAGTTGATTAAGCATCTGACTCTTGATCTGAGCTCAGGTCTTATGTCACGGTTGTGAGTTCAAGCCCATCATTGGGCTCCACACTGAGCATGAAGCCTACTTTAAAAAAAAAATCTGGAAAAATAATTATTTTCAACAGTTCTAAATTTATAAAAGAATTAAATTTATAAAAACACAATGACTTTTAGCTATCTTGTTAAATACATACTGACTGGTTAATGCTGCTCCAGATTTTACCATCTCCCTCCAACAGATTAAGGGGGTTTTGTTTTTGTGTCTCAAATATAAACTATGGTTTTTTATAGATGGGAAATAAGATTTTCAGCCCAAGCTTCGTCTTACCTATTTAGCCAGGACATATGAACTCACAATAAGGTTGAAAACCTACCAGAACAATAATGAAAAACTCTAACATGGAAAAACTGAGTACACTTGCCACAGATAATTTGCTTATTTTGAACACAAGGAGAAAAGATGATTCTTTAACAGTTTATTCAAGTCAAAGAAGAGAACTATGACTAGCTTTCTAGTAAACCACTCATTAAGAGATTGTGCTATAACCTTTCCAAGTTGGTTGAATACACACAGAATTTAAGGAGATACTTATTTTTTAAGTCAGTTTATTGTATTTTTAAGTTTTTATTTCAATTCCAGTTAGTTAACATTCAGTATTATATTAGTTTCACGTGTACACTATAGTGATTCAGCAGTTCCACACACAACCCAGTGCTCATCACATGTGCCCTCCTTACTCCCCATCTCCTATTTCACCCATCCCCCAACCCCCTCCCTTCTGGTAACCATCAGTGTGTTCTCTATTCTTAAGAGTCTGTTTCATGGTTTGTTTCTCTTTTTCCCCTTTGCTCATTTATTTTGTTTCCTAAATTCCACATTTGAGTGAAATCATATGTTATCTGTCTTTCTCTGACTGACTTATTTCACCTAGCATAATGCACTCTAGCTCTATCCATGTCATTGCCAATGGCAAGATTTCATTCTTTTTTATAGCTGAGTAATATTCCTCTGTGAAAGTATGTATATGTAATATTCCACTAAATATGTATGTGTGTGTACACGCACATACACACACCACATATTTAACCATTTATTAATCAATGGACACTTGGGCTATTTCCATAATTTGGCTATTGTATATAATGCTGCTATAAACATCGGAGTGCATGTATCCCTTCAAATCAGTATTTGGGTATCCTTTGGGTAAATATCTCCTAGTGCAATTGCTGAATCGTAGTGTAGTTCTACTTTTAACTTTCTGAGGAACCTCCATACTGTTTTCCAGAATGACTGCAACAGTTTGCCTTCCCACCAACAGTGTAAGAGGGTTACCCTTTCTCCACATCCTTGCCAACACCTGTTGTTTCTTGTGCTACTGATTTTAGCCACTCTGACGGGTCTGAGGTGGTATCTCATGGTGGTTCTGCTATCTCATGATGAATGATCTCGAGCATCGCTTCATGTGTCTGTTGGCCATCTGGATGTCTTCTGTGGAAAAATGTCTATTCATGTGTTCTGCCCATTTTTTAATTGGGCTATTTGTTTTCTGCTATTGAGTTTTAACAGTTGTTTACACATTTTAGACACTAGCCCTTTATCAGATATGTCATTTGCAAATATCTTCTCCAATTCAGTAGGTTGCATTTTAGTTTTGTTGACTGTTTCCTTCTCTGTGCAAAGCTTTTTATCTTGACGAAGTCCCAATAGTTTATTTTTATTTTTGTTTCCCTTGTCTCAGGAGACACATCTGGAAAGAAGTTGCTATGCCAAGTTAGGGGGATATTTGAAAGCTAAAGAAGGATATGGAAATTTTATTGCAATTCAATCAGATGACTAGATAATAAAAATCAAGGAAATTAAAAAGCACCTCCCCGGATCATTTTTTGGAACTGCGGGAAGACCTAACCAGTCAAGTATCAATGGGACGGACTCACTAGACAGTAACAGAATTTAACAGGCATATGAACACAATGAAATGGGAGAAAATCAGGGAACTGTGAAATTGTTCAAAAAATGAGGAATGTCCAGTCAAATCTATTTTATAAATTTTGCAAATGGTAACTAAAATCTGTATGTGTTTTATATCACTGCAAGGTGAATCCCAGTGAATACCGAACTTATTTAATTAAAATAATTTCTGGGGCACCTGGGTGGCTCAGTCGGTTAAGCGGCCGACTTCAGCTCAGGGCATGATCTCGCAGATCATGAGTTCGAGCCCCGGGTCGGGCTCTGTGCTGACACCTCAGAGCCTGGAGTCTGCTCTGGATTCTGTGCCCCCCTCTCTTTCTGCCCCTCCCCTTCTCACACGCTCTCAAAAATAAGTAAACAAAAATTTTTTTAAATAATTAAAAAATTAAAATTGAAAAAATTAAAATTTCTCATTTTCAAAAGAGTTTAATAGATGTACAAAAATCAGAACTGTATTTTAAGCTTCTGAACCATATTTTAAGCTATCTTTGGAGAACAAATCTGAGGATATAATTGAATTATCAAGAAAATAAGCCCCATGAGGTTAGCTTAGTTTTAAGAAGATCAAGCTGAAAGGAAACATACTATACATGCAATCTAATTAACAAATACAAACTACACAGAAATGTATAGTTATGTAAAATGTTTGTGCCCATTTGGCATCACAGAAGTCTATTTTCTCACATGAAAGTGACAATGGGATACTGAGCACTAACTGTAATGGTACAATTCTACACACAGGACATACGCCCTACATCCTGATTCTCAAGAATACAGTCATGAATTTAATCAGAACATTAATTTCTAGCATGAAGCCTTCTATTAAACAGTAAAAATTAGATCAGGCTATGCCTGAACTGCCTATCATTCTCCTGCCTCCATCTATACATCTGGCTATATTTAACCACTGCTTGCTATTTTATGATTCCTGCAGCCTCCATAAAGACTCCTCGTTACATGACCCACTAGTGAGGTCACCTGGACACCTCTACACGAATAAAACCTTGCAATGCCCACGCTACACAAAGACACGCCCCTCCCAAAGACAAGCGCAGGAGGAAAGCTTTATGAGGACCCAACACAAAACAGCTGAAAAGCTAATATGACATCACGCTTCTGAAGCAACTGATTACTAATGAGAATGCAGAGGCACCAAATGTCAGCCCCATAAAGTTTTTTCCCCTGAATTTGAAATAAAAAGTCAAATACTGAATTCCTCTTTTAATAGGTCCTTAATGTTAGAGCCGGATACAGAAGTGATAAAAGGGTCAAATGACATGGTATCTTGGATTTGCTTTAAAACTTCTCAGCAGGGGCGCCGGGCGGCTCAGTCAGCTAAGCGTCCAACTTCAGCTCAGGTCATGATCTCGTGGTTCATGAGTTCGAGCCCCGCATCGGGCTCTGTGCTGACAGCTCAGAGCCTGGAACCTGATTCTGATTCTGTGTCTCCCTCTCTCTCTCTCTCTCTCTCTCTCTGCCCCTCCCCTGCTTGCACTCTGTGTGTCTGTCTCTCAAAAATGAATAAAAAGATTTAAAAAAAATAAAATACCTCAGCAAAAACAGAGTAAGAGAAGGAAATAAATCTTAATTATTCAATCTGCTGATAGGCACATGGAGCTCACTCACCTATTCCCTATACCTGTGTGCCTGTTTGAGCTTTTTCATAATAAACTTTTAAATATGAAAAGAGAATACAAGTGCATATAGGAATTTATTGTGTGGTCAAGGTGGCATGTCAAATCAAAGGAAAAAGGTAAAAGACTCAATAAATGGTATCAGGAGAATTGGTTCGTCACTGGGAGGGGAGGGGAAAGAGTTGGGTCCACAAATCACATATAACACAAAATAAATTGACGACAGTTCAACAATTTAAATATAAAAAAATGAAACCAGTAAAGGAACAGAAGAAATAATCAGAGAATTATGACCATCACCTTGAAGTAAAAACCAAATATTCATAAAGTCAACTGTATAAAATATAATTCCTTTCCTCATTTCCTAAATGACAAATACAACCAACTGAGAACAATCAGGAAATCCTATCACAAAGGGTTACTTTCCCAAAGAGACAGTGCCTACAAATTGGTAAGCATCATGCAACAGAAAAATGACAAATGGATATGGACGGGTCACAGAGAAGGAATAAAAATAGCTCTTCTGAGAAATGCAAATTAGACACTGAGATACCACTTTTCATTCATCAGACTGGCAAAGATTAACAAAAAAAAAAAGGCTGATAAAACATGATGTTGGCAAGGCTCTAGGGAAACTAGCAAGCTCATACACTGGTAATGGAAGTATAAATTAGTACAATCTCAACAGAAAAGATTTGGCAATATCCGTCAAAATTACTAATTTATACACCTTTTAACCCAGTGATTACACTTCTGGTGTTTATTCTTGATAGATATACCTACACATGTGCAAAGTGGTGCACGCACACATAGAGACGTGGGTGCCCCTACAGCACAGACGTGGGCAGCAGAAGACAAGAATAGAAACAACATCCATGTCCGGAATGAAAGGTCTGGCTAAATAAATTATCCTACATCCATACACTACTACTTTGAAAGAAAAGAATAAGTAAATTTGTAGTGAAATGGTATTAAATGATCGCTAAATCACAGAAAAAGTGTGTGTGCACACGCGTGCAATTGTGTATATGCATTTATTCTTACAAATCCATATCCTTCATCATAGAAAGAAAAATTGTAATATTGGGTTTCTTCAGAAAGATCTGGTAGCTGGGTCAGATGGATGGAGTCTTAATACTGTTGACCCTTTGGTTAGAAGTGTGTACCATGTGAATAAATTATCCTTTCAAAAAAATTTTAATAGTCTTAGTCTGATCCAAAAGAATGACAGTAATTGTAAACACCAGAGTCTTGGTTACATACACCATCAATTTTAAATTGAAATATGTAACAAATGAGCTGGGTCCTGAGTCATAGAAAAAACCTACCCTATCGAAAATATACTAATGCCAAGAATTAGCCTCCTGAAAATATTGTCACTTTAAAATAACCTTTCATCTCTAATTTTCTCTCCTTGAGAACATTAGAATCCCTCCTACATCTGGAGAGCTAGCAACTCTGAACATCATGTTTCCTAGTCCAGATTATCAAGGCACAGTAGTTTGCCAGCAATTTTTCTCTGCACTGAAGTAAGAAGATGTAATGATCACAACTGGAAGAAAATTATTCTGGGGTGGGTTGATGTGAACTAATGCACTTTCTCCAGAAAGGAGACAACAAAAGTAAAAGGCAGTTAAGTGGTCAAAAGAAGGCAATCTATGCCGGAAAATGTGGGAAAATTCCAGAGAGACATAAAACACAAGCCCAGAAAGTTACTGATGATAAAATAAAAAGATGGTCACCCTAATATATAGTTACTATTATGTACATGTACATATAAAAAAATCAAGAGTATATTAATAATGTGCATGAAAGCATGAAGTGCTAAATACAGATTTCTTTACGTACAGTTAATATACATATGATCTTTAAATACACACGAAAACTAACTACTACTATGTATATTTTAGTGTACTACTGTCAAGGAAATTCCAGAAAGTTAGGCAGAAAGACAAACAGAAAACATGAGAGAAAAGTTAAAAGATATAGAGGACCAGCCCACATAGGCCACCATATATAACAGGATTGCCAGAGAGAGAGAGAGACAGAGAGGACATAAAAGTATGGAAATAAAGAACAAAATAAAAAAGCTTCCTAGAGGTCAGGCATGAACCTTCTCACTGATAATCCACAGATTGCTAAACATGGCAACCGAAAAAACATCCACACCTGGAAATACCCTTCTGCTATTTCAGACTAAGGCTAAAGTTAAGGTCCTACACATTTTCTAAAAAGGAGAAATACAAAAGATACTACAGACAAAGAGAGGAACAGATTGCCATCAGACTTTGTATCTGTTAGACTGAATTCTAAAAGAAAAGAAACCCTCAAAAATCTGAAGGACAATTATTTCAACCTAAGAAGTTACACCCAGTCCAGCAAACAGGAAACATTTCAGTCACACATGAGCAGACAATTTACTACCAGAGACCTTTTCTGACACCATTATTCAAGACAGAGTCTAGGCCAAAGTTGAAATTTTTTGACATCTTTCCCTTCGGTATCTTGTTAATTTTGGTTTTCATCATATGGATGAGATTTATTCACAGAAGAGAGAAAGAGAGAATTAGGAGAGAGAGAGGGAAGAGAAACTCTAATCCGAGTATCAGTTATTGGTACTATAATGAGTTATGGGCAGGAAGGGTGGGTAAAGAGGACACCACACATAATTTACAAGTCAAAACTATTTTTACAAAATACAAGTGTTTTAAGAGCCCAGCCAGAGATACCAAAAAGTTGACAGCACACACGCCCAGTGCCCCCCCCAACACACACAGACTGTGAAGAACAACTCGACACCCCAGCAAGGCCAGTAATTCTGCTGTAGTCCTATACATGCAATGCAGAACATTCTTGCACAACACAGACAAGGTCATGGACATGAAAAAGAACCAATTATAAAGGCCTAATAATTTTGATTTATTTTATTAGTACAAAATCATCCCAAATCCAAAAGTCTGTGAAAAATCATTCTGGTAAAGCTGTGTGCCTCACTGCAAAAACACCTTTTCCAACTCTCATTACACTAGCTGCAGTAACAAACCACCAATACCAGTAGTTTGATCGCATGAAAAACAAAGTACATTGTGCAAATCTTTCTGAATACCTTAATTATGTGTTATTTATTTTTTATAAAACATTACCCTTGCTAAGAGGAGATAAAGGCACTAAACAAGCATTATCATGTTCTTTCCAAATCTGGTTTCCCAAGGTAGCACTAGCTCCAATTGTTTGACTAAACCAGTTGTAAACTACTTGACTGCAGGCAACTTCAGGCACTTTCTCGTTTACTCCATCCTCGCAAACTAAAAAATAATTAGCTTCCTCTCTCTACTGGTATCAGTCATAGTTTTAACAGATGGTGCCGTTAAATGAGGAAAGTATAGTGCTGAATACAACTAATGACTAACCATATGTCAGCAACAAAACAGTGCTCTCGTCAAGGATGGAACACACTGGATTTTGTTTACTTGTTTATTTTTGGGGAGACGAAAACATGGTACAATGCAGTTGTACGCACTGATACTAACTTGGAACCCGGAACAAACCTGAAAAGTGCTAAAAGGCAGGAGCAGATCTTCAAATTCTTAAATGTTTCAACCTCCTAAAATATATGGGATACACCAGAGAGAGCAAAAGTATACAATATGCCGATTTCACACTCAACATCAATGAAAATCATTTTTATTAGTTCAAGAACTTTCTCAACTTTGGCCACAGGCTTTTGACACAGCTACCAGTCATTATCACTTACATGAAGGATTTTAAACTTCTCTTTTCCTTTTCCTCAGGAAACTTCCATCTGTCCAAACAGTGGTATCTCAGAATCTACTATGCGTATGCTGGTTTACGTCAGGAACAGAACACACCTAGATCTGAAGCACTGGGAGCCATCTGGGAAGAGCCGTCTCCGTATACCGTTATTTAACATTCTTCATAATGCAATGGACTGAAACAAACAGCAAGACAGCACCAAACACACCCAGGCACTGAATGTGTTCTCTGGGTCCTTTAACCACTCCTAGCCCAAGAAAAAAGGGCCAAACGCCTGTAGCCACCACCCCCTCTCCTAACAATCCTACTTTTGCAGTGTTATTTAAACCGTGCTTTGAGATCATCTGATTTTACAGGAGAAAGAGGCGCTCTGAATCTTTCTTCTAGAATCAGAACGTTACGGTTCTAAATGCCGTCCGATAATAAAAACCTACAATAGCCTATGGATCATTTAACAAGAAAGCATAATTAACTGATTAAAATATGCACTTAAAAATATGTAACAATTTTAGGGGCGCCTGGGTGGCTCAGTCGCTTAAGCGTCCGACTTTGGCTCAGGTCATGATCTCATAGTTTGTGAGTTCGAGCCCCGCATCAGACTCTGTGCTGACGGCTCAGAGCCTGGAGGCTGCTTCGGATTCTGTGTCTCCCTCTCTCTCTGCCCCTCTCCCTCTGGCGCGCACGTGCGTGCGCGCTCTCTCAAAAATAAACATTAAAAAAATTTTTTAAATAAATAAAAATATGTAACAATTTTATTTAGAAACATGTGTGACCATTTCAACAGTAAGTATAGGCATTTCAACAGGGAAAATGCAAAACCAAGGTGAGAGAGGCCAGTCTATACTTCCCTGTTTCTGTTAATTTGGTAACCAGAGAAACGGATAACCTAAGAACTACTTTCAGTTCAGTTTCTGCTCTTTACCCCAAGAAGAGAAATATCTGTTACCTTCAGAAAAAGCAACTACAAAGACACAGCCCAGGCACTGCTAGTATGCGTTCAGCAGTCAATATCCCAGGCGTGGTCCCTATTTACTTCCTTAGCACTGACCCTAAGCAAACCACATAAGGCCTATAAACCTCCAAGCTTTCATCTTTAAACTAGATTAACACCACACACCTCACAGGACTGGTCAGGAGGACAAGAAAAGATAATATACGTGAAGCACTGGCACGAAGTAAGACAAAAAAGAAGCCAAATAAACGAAACCTCACTTCATAAAACTCCTACAAACAGCCAGAACACCTTTTAAAACTTCAGTGCGAGATACAGAGTTTCATTTTAGCCCAGAATTCAAACAGATTCTGTGAAAAGTTTCATGAAAGTTTATTTTCTTTCTCATTTCATATCCAACTTTTCTGTAGCATTTTTGGATCAACTCCTTCAGCCTGATAAATTTTCCAACATACAGTAAGCAGACCTCAAATCAATAAATAACAAACACAGAAATATATCCTTATGTCAAGACTTTGGAATATTGTCCTTCAAAAGCTTCTCTTTTCATTCTTTGCTTTTCTCAATCTGCATTTATTTACAAACGATTCTTTGGTGTTCAGATAAACTACTCCCAGACTTCTCTATTCCCTTCTTGAAATTCTACACATTCAGCTTCTCCATGTACACAAACCTGCAGAGGCAATCAGGTCAATCTTATTTGCCTTCTCTCTTTGTTCTACAACTTACAAGGAAGAAGTCTGGAAAGACACGAATCTTCAATAAAAACAAAATATTGTGTCATGATAAAGAAGCGGTTATAAATTACTAAAAACAGGCTCCCATCATGCTGAAAACTTCCCTTTTAACTTTCTAAATAATCAACATGGTTCTCTTTGTTTAATCTTAGCCCACTAAGTGTTATAGGAATATGTTGTCTAAAACATGATCCTAAAAGCTCCCATCTGAAGCAACCAAAAAAAATGTGCAAAGATATAAAACACCAGTTTTTAAGACACTGAACATCACACAACGAAGGACAATGACCCCTGAGAGGGGGATACAAATCAGGTGGGCCCTGCAATTGCCCCAGCTTACTGCCTTGAAAGACTTTCCAGTGTCCAATGTAGTTGACTGAGACAGTCCGGAGGACTCCACAGTAAGAACACAAGAGTAAGAGTCCACAGTCTGCAGGACAGAGTACTGGAGAGAAGGGAGCTACACAGCAAGACAATTCCAGAGATCCCCGGCAGGTGCTCTTGAAATACTCAGCTGAGTCTTGGGCACCTGGGTGGCTCAGTTGGTTAAACATCCACCTCTTGGTTTCAGCTCAGGTCGTGATCTTGTGGTTTTGTGAGTTCAAGCCCCACATCAGGCTCTGCACTGGCAGCATGGAGCCTGTTTGGGATTCTCTCTCTCTCTCTCTCTCTCTCTTTCTCTCTCTCTCTCTGCTTGGGATTCTCTCTCTCTCTCTCTCTCTCTCTCTCTCTCTCTCCCCGCCCCCCTCCATCTCTCTCTCTGCTCCTCCTCCACTCGCACTGTCTCTGTCTCTCTCAAAATAAATAAATAAGCTTTAAAAATTAAAAAAAAAATACTCAGCTGAGTCTTGATCAAGGCATACTTGTGGTTAAACTACCCAAAGTTAGGGGAAGAATGGCATCAAAAGAATGGAGATAAGATTGTCCAGAGCTCACTCAGGGCTGGAAATACCTAACGTCTCTTCTCTCCAGTCAGATAGGAAAACACAATTCACGAACACTGGGTAGTGTACAGAAGGGTAATGCCTCAGTAGCAGCCCTTGCCTGAGTATGGCTCTACTCATCCTCAAAAGGATCAAATTGCTTCTAAGGAATTAAACTGGGTCCCAGAGCAAAGATCAAGAATATTCACAGGAATACAAAACCATCCAACCCCCAACAAGATAATAGTTACAATGTCAAAAACCCAGTCAGAAATTATCAGGCATTGTAAAAACCAAGGAAAATAAAATCTCATAATGCAGAGAAAAATCAGGAAATCAAAATGAACCCAGAATTAAACACAGATGTTTGAATTAGAAGACAAATACATTAAAAAATTATAACTAAATTACATGTGTTCAAGAAATTAAGCACAGACCTGCAAGATTAAAAAAAAAAAAAAAAAAAAAAGACCCAAAGCGAAGCACTAGAGTTTAAACTGTATCAGCTGCGGTGGGCTCATCACCTGGCAAGATGACCTGAACCTTTACTCTTGAGAGATGCGAGTCATTAATCATTCTGCTCTTTGTGAGCCACTGTAGTTTTCCATTAACCTTTACTACTGGGAATGGAAATACTCAAAGGTACCCCAGAAAACCTCCTGAATTCCAGATTTCGTCTCCTTGACTCCACTGTGCAGCAATAACCCAATTTTCCCTCGGTGATCAGGATCAATCTCTCTCTCCATCGAGTAAATTAGCCTCTTTCTTTTTGTCTATTTGGTGACATAAGGACCCCAAAAGAGCCAAGTGGCAGTCTCATTTCCTAATTCAGGGTAGCCATTGTTGTGTCCCCTAGTGGAAACATTCTCCCCTTGAGGATGAAGATCTCCAAACCAGCAGAACCCAGTATTCTCAGGACAGGTAGCACAAGTTTTGCAAGTGGATTATTAAGTGTAGTAGTGAGAAAAAACACTCTCACGTCTAACCCTTAATTCCCAGCACCATGAATTCTGACTATGAGAGACACAGCACCATATGATTCAAAGTACATCCTGCACCTTGTAAAACAAGACCCCATCCTTTCACGATTTTGTCTCTCAACTGGTGCTGTAACGAAGTATTGGGTAAGCTGTTCCACCTTTCAATCAGGCCAGCCAGCCACTTTCCGGTAATGGGGTACATGGCAAGACCAGTAAATTCTAAGGACATAGCCCATTCAACACTTTCCTTGTGGAATTCATTCTCTGAGCAGAAGCAATGCAATACAGAATGCCAGCACAGTGCATAGAGTATTCTGTGAATCCACATATGGTGGTACTAGCAGAAGTATTATAGGTAAAGAAAGCAAATTCACAGGCAGACTCTGCGGCTATTCCAATGAGGATAAATCCTCACCCTCTCTCTGCCGGAAGAGTTCCAATGTAGTCAACAACCAGCAGATGGCTGGCTGGTTCCCTTGCAAACGGGGCTACATCAGGGACTCCAGGTTGGACTCTCTGTTGGCAGATTAGGCACTCAGCAATAGCATTAACCAGGTCAGCCTTGTTAAAGAGAAAGTCCATATTACTGAACCATGAACTCTCCAGCCCTGCCAATGCAGCCACTTTTCATGAGCCCATTGAGCAAGTCCCCCTGTGGCTACAGAATGAGACTAACTGACATCCACCTCATTAGCAAGAGTCTCCATTGTAGTCGATGCCCTTTGATGGGGCTTCACAAGGACACAATCTTCACAGTCCATGGATATTCAGAGTGGTCCAACCACACACCTCTTCCCCAGACTTCCTTGTCACCAATCTTCAGATCCTTTTCCTTCGAAGTCCCTGATCATCCAGACAAAACATGAGCCACTGCCCATTAATCAATGTAGACCTTTATCGCTAGTCATCTCCTACTCAAAATACAGTAGGCAAAAAAAACCACACTGCTCAAAGTTCTGCCCACTAGCTGGATTCTGCTTCATCACTGTCACTCGTGGTCAGTCCTGGGTGGGATTTTAGTGCTGCAATGTCTGCTTTTGACCTACCAGCATGGCATACAGACTCATTTGTAAACCAGCCTCAAGTTTTTTTCTTCTTTGCTCAACTGGTCATAAGGAACTCCCAGGAGACATAGGTATGGCCTGAAGGAAACAATGCAACAGAAGTTGGCCTCAAAGGTTTCTGAACCACCTGCTCATATAACCTAGCTATGAGTTCCAGACCCACCCAAGTCTGGCCTGCTATGCACCATCTCCACTCAGTAACCAAGTGACGCTGTTCATTCCCACTCTATGGCAAAATGGGTCAGACAACACCCAATTCATGAAGGGAAGCCCAGGCCACATGGTCACCTGATAGGTCACAACTGGGTATTCACTCTTGGACGAGACCCAATACAAACCGGGAGCTGCTTCTCAAAAGAAAAATTATCTGCAGAAGAGGACATAGATTTGCCCCAAATTCCTTGAGGACTGCACTGTGACTCTCTTATTGGTACTTGCCAGAGACATAATAGGGAGAAGAAGAAAAAGATAGAGTGGGAGGAAGTCGTACTGCCTTTGCTCACAATAATCTCCTTGTTCCCAAACACAGTGGGAACAGATGGATGCCACTCCCCAAATCTATACCCCCCTGAGATTTAATCAGTGTGATAGGGCTACAGTCCCAAATAATAAAGGAGACCCGGAGAAAAGATCACCAGTGACTTTTTCTTCCTTGCCTTGAGAAACTGGATGTGACCATTTCCTTCATATTAGAAAAGAACACAATAAATATGGTTAAAAGGGATTAGAGGCCAAGATGAGTGAGAAGAATTAAGCACCTCGCTGCTCTAAATCCAGCCCAGGTAACCGGTGTCCCAGGGTAATCACAGAAGATGCAGGGACAGCTGCTGGACCTCCCAGTAATCTCTGAGGAACCCCGGAGAAAGACTGTGGAAAAACAAGAGACAGGCAGGCATTCCAGTTTTCTAAGCTAAGGTAAACTGGGTAACTTGCCCATCGGCCATCAATCCTCAAAGAAATACAAATTATATGTTAAAGATGGCTTAAAACCACTACAGAAAGAAATCACTAACCAGTGGGGAGAAGTCTGAAATCCTGAGGACCAAATAATGGTGAGGCTAACTTTAATTCTTTCTTTCTAAGAGCTGATAGACCTTCCAGAACGAACTCTACCACATGAAGAAGTCTGCTCCTTTAGGGTGAAATCCAATGAGCTAACTCGCCATATTATAACTGAAAAGAAAATCTTTTTTGAAAAGAATTACAATCCAGGGGTCCCAGGGTGTTAGAGTTAAAAAGGACTTTGGATATGCTCAAAGGCCTTCCCTTATATGCTAAAAGACACACGGGGAAGCAGAACGGGATATGAGAATTCAAATCTCTGCTCCCACACTCAGTAGGTATGTATTTTTAGCACATTACGTCACCTCTCTAAGACTTTGCTTTTGCACCAAGAACATGGTGAACAGTGCTCCCCACCTCATAAAACCACATGCAAAGTACACGTAACGCTCTGGGCACAGGGCCTCTTGTATAGCAAGCCCTCAGTGTTACATTAGCCTCTACTATTAACGGACTGTCAGCAGCCTCGGTCTGCAGCAAAACTGTGAAAGAAACATTTGCCTTAGGTCTTCCCACCTCCTTTCTCAATCATACCTAACCGCCTGGCAACCCAGAAAACTTCCGTATAAGCTATAAACCTGGAAGGAGAATAGTGAAGAAAGAGGTGCCAGGCTGAACAAGTAAGATCTGGATTCCGGGCTGCCACTGACGGGTTCAGTAACTTGGCACAAGGTGAAGGTGCCCCATTCTCCGTGGCCCGCGGTTTTCACAGCTACAAGACACGCCTGAGTTAAATGCTATCAAGAGTTTTTTCCCTCCGTTACAACCGTACAAATGCAATGCATGTGACGTGTTTACGGTTTGCGTTATTAGTATACCAGTACCTGACCCGCCCAGATTTTTGCTTATATCATCATCTTCTTCTTCCCCATCAACAACCAGCTCACTACCAGAGAAGCAGCTCAGAGAACACGGATCCCTTATTCCCCAAGGACAAATTTAAGTCAACTTTCAGTTTATTTTTTTTCTTTCCACTCATTCAACGCAAAACTTTAATCACCACTTCCCATTCTCCCTCCAAAAAAATCGCTTGTTAAAACTTAATGAAAACTTATTATCCTCAGGACACCTCGATGGCTCAGTCGGTTAAGCGTCCAACTCAGGTCCTGATCTCATGGTTCATGGGACCAAGCCCTGTGTCAGGCTCTGCACGGACAGCACAGAGCCTGCTTGGGATTCTCTCTCTACTGCTGTCTCTGCCCCTGCCCCACACACATGCTCTCTCAAAATAAACCAAAAAACTTATTATAAAAAAAAACTTATTATCATCAAACACTGTTTTACCTAAACGCAAAAATTAGAATCATTATGATCTTTATGGACTCCCCACTGGTGCTGCCCCAAGTGGGTTAATCTATGTTAACTCAAATTTAAACAAGTTGCCACCACTTGCATTTAATTATGTGTTTCTGCTCTTTCTCAGAGGTACTGAGACTTTTGGAATTAAGTACAAACCATTTATCAATAACACTGATTTTTTTCAGTAATCTGACCAAAGTGTTGGCCATAGGGAGAACAATGCAGAGAAAAAACTGAAAATTTAGCACTGCCATCCAAGGGAAAGTGCCAGTTCCCTCAAGGGACCCGGGATCAACCAGACTAAGGACAAACTGCTTATCTTTCAGCACACCAGAGAATCTGGGAATGAAAAAACATGCCAGGTCTCACAGAGGAATGCCTCACTTTATATAACACACTAATTTAACAGTGTACCTAAAGTGAATTTCACAAATCTAATTCTTTAAATACACTAAAGATGCTTGCTAGCCAGACATAATTTATAAATACTGTTTAAAAATATATACTCTCAGTCCAGGTTTTTTGGTACATTAGATTTGCTTAAGGCAATCAAAATTTTGTGAGTAAAATTAAATATCTTGAGTATCATTTAATTACTATCTTATTAAAATCTTATTTTAAAAAGCATAGACTACTCCTATGATAAAAGAAAAATTTTATTTTTTAATTGTTTTTAATGTTTATTTATTTTTGAGAAAGAGGGAGATACAGAATCTGAAGCAGGCTCTAGACTCTGAGCTGTCAACACAGAGTCCGACACAGGGCTCTAACACACAGACCACGAGATCATGATCTGAGCCGAAGTCAGACACTCAACTGCTTGAGACACCTAGGTGCCCCAAAAGAAAAAATTTAATAGAAATTAATATTATTTGTTTTAAAGTTTATTTATTTTGAGAGAGACAGAAAGAGTGAGCAGGGGAGGGGCAGAGAGAGGGAGAGAGAGGATTCCAAGCAGGCTCTGCACTGTCAACATGAAGCCTGATGCAAGGCTCCAACTCATGAACCATGAGATCATGACCTGAGCTGAAACCAAGAGTCAGGCGCTTAACCAAATGAGCCACTCAGATGCCCCTAGAAATTAATATTATTTAAGGACTGATGTTTGTTTAGTCACCACCTTGAAACTAATATCATCCTGAGATCCTAATAAAGAAGAATGAATTCAAAATAATTGCCAGAATCAAACTGTTCAGGTACAGACGCCTAGTCAATGGAGGTTTAACCACAGATGGAAAAAGGTAAAATAAGACAATCGATGTTCTAAGAAGTAATCAACCTGTGTAAATGGCCAGGAACTTCACCTGAAAAGTAGATTTATACCCACTAACTACCCCCAGTAAACCATTATACATGCATTCACCCACACAGTATTTAATAAGAAGAATGACCTTCTCCATACAAGTTAAAAAGAAAAATAAGAAAAGACCAACAGTTAAGGCCAGAAAAAAAAGCCTACCACAAAGCAAGAACTAACATAAAATGATTAAAAATATTGTAATTTCTTTCAAAATCATAAAATAAGTCACAAAACACACACAAGCTCTTCCTGAATGCTGTGCCTACCAAGAACAAGATTCATACAGAGAGAATGTGATTCCACACAGCTGCTAGGATGTGAAATATGCCATCCACCATCTCCAGTATGAAAAGGCAAATGGTCAGCCATATTTGTGACATTCTGACATGACAGCACAGTTAACTTCTAGAGAAGATTATCAGTATACGAAATGCGCTTAGATTAATTTTTCATCATGACACTTGAGGCTTGCACACAGGGAGTTAACATTTGCTCACCATACCTTAAGCTATCAAGACCAATTTTATGCAAATTTTCATCAACTGTAAATGGAGTTAGGTTTAATAATCATAGGTGTCAATCCAATATGCAAATTAGATTTAAATACCTAAAACAGAGTTATCTTGAGAACGCTGCCTGCCACAGCCGCTTTGTACCACGTACACAAGATCAGCTTTCCTATCCACGGCATCTGAACTCTTAACAATACACAAAGCTAAATGAGCCAAGTCATTATGCAAATGATGCAAAAACTCCTTTGAGAAACACAAATAAAAAGTACAGGTGGTAATATTTGTATAAAGCACCCAGTGTTTGCATGAGTGAGTACGTTTGCATAGGATGGGTCAAACAGAAACAGTTCCAGAAAGGGTAGGTCTTCTCCAGGAACTTTCTCTTCTGAAGATGAAGCAAACAGGTACATACACTCCAGCTGAAGTCACAGGGAAGGGGAGGGCTACATAACTGAAGGAAATGATTTCCAAGTACAAAAATACTGTGACTTTGTTCTTTCCAAGTTCTTACCTAATGTCTAACATTTACTACCTACGACCTTATTATTTCTGGACTTCTACTTTCTAAAATGTAATAAAGGAGAGAAAATACAGATACAGATTTGCATTTGTTTGCATTTTTAGAAACTATGGGCTGATACACAAAAAACTAGTAAACGTTTTTACCGGACAGGATCTAAGAACTGAGCAAAGAAAGTACTTGGACAGAAACAAAACTTTTGCCTCGAAATCTTTTTTATATTTTAGGTACTATAAACCATGTGAAGATAAAAACGATTCTAAAGATCAAATTAATAAAAATGTAAATAAAATCATATGACAATGAGCCACAACAGCAGAAAATACTTTTTTATTGAATTGCAGAAACTAAAGATAGAATTTTAACTTTCCAACAGGCTGCAAGTGAGGCAAACTAAAAAGCATTAGATATATTTTATAATTATAGTTTTACGATAATTAAAAAAACTCAGTAAGTTCTTTTGTTATATACAAACCCTGAGAGAATACGAGTAGAAAGTCCACTGTTTAAGTATACGAAAAATAAATGTCCCTGTTCATCTTCCTGAGGCTGAAATTACATAGCATGTAGTAAATCTATTTTAATTACCTTTATTCTCAATGCTAAAAGCTAATTAATTATTAAGAGTTGATAAAATTGGCTATTTCAAATGTTTAATTTGACTCTAGTTTCATATGTATATTTTAATGAACACAATAGACATTTCTCAGTAGGCTGTCATTTATGAATTTAAAATGTGTCTATGCTCATGACAGGAGGTCATGTCATTAATGACTTGCTATAGCAAGCTGTGTCAGACATGTAGCACATGCCACACTTAATGTAAAAGTTCAAATGTATTTTCTCTTCAAAAATGACTTTAACCTATTTTTCTGTCATCACTATACAGCCTTCAAACTCAGTATTAGGCTCAGCTAAGCCAAGGTTTCAGTTTAGAAACAATTTTGCCTTTTGGCAAAAAGAAAATCAGGATGTGACAGTAGCAACAGAAATTTTATCACAAAGCTAGCCCACAGCACAGCCTTCCCTGGATTCCAAATCCTGCCGACGCTTCTGGTAACTATGGCCATCACAAACATAAGGAAACGCAACTTCATCTTCCCAGGGCGCCTCCGAAGCCGTGAAGCCGTCCGCGCCTGCGCAGCTCCCTGCAGCCCCCGGGCCAAGGCTCTCAAGCCAAAGGCCGGCAGTTCCTACCACAGGCACGACGGCGTGTGCACCGTGACCCCACCAGCACAACCACTCACAGCAGACACTAATGGGCAGAGGCAGGGAGATAACAGGCAGGAGACGGAGGAGGATGAAAAGGTTGGCTCCGTGCTCACATCCTTTTTTAACTCCCACTCAGTGGGGGAACCTTCATGGTCCCCACCATGGTTCTCTCATGGCCTGCAACTGACAGACATTTATTTCTATCCTATCCAAAGCCCTAGAATCCCAAAAGAGTTGCTCCTGCTGGAAACTGTCTAGATATCCACTTAGTAGGGCACAGGTAAGTATCACAACGGATTAAGGAAAGAGGAAACCGGTTATGAGGCAGGGTTTTCAAGGGGGAAAAACATAACTACAACATGAGTATTATGAGTAAAGTTATGGTACCCTCCTCTGCCCATAGCAGGTCATTTATACCCCATCTCCAATCCTCTGATGACCTCATTAGGTACAGTACACAGTCTTCATTCCCAAGATGAAACATCAGGCTCCAATTAAAGCAATCCAGGAGAGTCACATGACTATTAAATGGCAAAGCAAGCATTCAAACATAGACCTGTCTTTTGATACTATTATTGTTTCTTTTCAGTACACTTCTAAGCACTTCTATCTTAAATATTTTAATTTAAATTTATTTCTTCTTCATAAGAATATTCTTATTCATAACAGCCATACAGAATAGGTATTATTAGCTACTTTACAGATGAGAAAACTGGGTACAGAGACGTTCAACAACTTACTCAAGGTCACACAGCAAGTAATGAAATGGTTCTTGGATTTAACGCAGTCTGGTACCACCACACACACTCTTACCTGCTTTCCCATAACACCTAATGCTTAATATAAAGCAATGCAATTCTATGGTCAACAAGTAACTGTAAAACTATAAAACATAAATTTGGACTTTATTCTTAATATTTCATTGAAATAAGAGAAAACTGCCTAATATAATAATTTAAAAGGTATTTTTCAAGTTATATTCTTTTCCTGAAATCCAATCCCACCAGTGTCAACTGGGAGGCCCCCACTCTCCTCAAAAGCTGGGAGGCAGGTAATGAATAATTTTCTAATCAAACAAGAAGAATTACGGGATCCTAGAATGTTTCACGACGATATCCACCAAAGGAAAGTTGAGAAACAATAATTATTAATTACAGAATTAAAGAAACAAAAACTCTACCCCCAAAGTTAAGCCTTTCAATCTCATTGGCTTTCAGGAAGAGTTTCGATTACATCTAAAATCAAACGGGAGGCAATGTGAAACTATTTCTATTTAGCGTGAGTGTGTGAGTATATGTGTGTGTGTAATATTAAGTATAAAGGAGAAAATAGAAAACCCACCACTGAGGTAAAGCCCAACATAAATACACAAGATACTGTGATACATGTGATTTAATGGCTCTGACTAATGCTATCTAGCCTGAACATTCGTAATACGTGAATCTGATAACAAAAGGCGAAGCAAATTTCTCAACGTAGCACAGTAAATATTCAGGAAGACAAAAAGACCACCGATAATTTCACACAGGACAACCTGAATGAAATAAGTAACAAGATAACCTTCTTTCTGCAGTGATATTTTTAATATTATTGCCTGAACCAAGATTCTGATTCATGCAAAACTACAAAATAAAAGTCCACATTATAAGACTTCAAATTCTTCATTTCAAAACTTAAATATCTAATTCTTTAAAACAAAAATGGGTAGTAGCTACTAAACTATACTCAGCACATCTCGATAAATTTTAGCTTTCTAGTCTAGTCAAGGAAAGTAACAGGTCATTCTTAGGATGATTATATCTACAAGAAGCAGCAATAAAATGTAAAATAGATGAAAATATTTTAAAAGGAGATCTTTTTCCATCCCAAACAACCATCTTAGTAGAAAAGCAGAGCTTGAAAACAATAAACAAAACTCTAAGTGTAATTTTACTAATTTTGCCTCTGAACTTTTGAATGACTGCCAAAAAGACCTAAGCAAAAGGGAGAAAATCTTTTAATAAGGAAAAAAAAAAAAAAAAAAACCACCTCTGAGCCACTGAAAGTAGAAACGCTAGAGGGAAAAACTGAAATAGAAAGAAAACTTCAAAGAGATTCTGTAATCGAAGATGCCTTATTCTCGACTGCCTCATCTCGGAGATTAAAGAAGATTCTTAAAGCTGTTCCATGGACATAGAGATCAAACATTTATAAATGTTTATAATTTTACAAGTCCTAAATTTCAAAGATGGGTTCAAGGAAGGGAGAGGAACACAGGCAGCGAGGGGGAAAGATGAATTTTCTTGGGTGAGGGACGGATGTCGAAGATGACTTTGAAGAACATAATCCATGGGTTGCAGAAAAGAGAGTAATTTTGAAAAGCTCATGCATCACCCACAACACCTAAATGAACAACATGTAATGAAAAGTAAGGCGCAGTGTCAAGTTTGTTTCTACCAGAACTTAACAGCTTCAGTTCACCAAGTATTCATATAGTCACTCTTCCGGGAGTGGTCCAAAATTATCATATAAACCTGGTTAGCGCTCCTTTCTCCAAAAGAAAATCTCAAGAATTCAGATTTGTAATTTATGAAAGTTTAAAGACAATTAATTAAATTTTATCGTCTCAGCTTTCTGTAGAACTTCCGTCCAATAATGAAAAAAAGGAGAGAGATGGGGAGGGGGGCAGATTTGATCCCCATCAACAAAAGCCTGGGGCAAATCAACTACTAGGAGGAATGGTCACTTCAGTGCTGATGGAAGCAAACAGACACATTTCCACGGATATGTTCTTACCCAACAATCTCATTACTGAATAGGTACATATACTGTTTAAAATACTAGAGGAAATAGAGCTGCACGTGAACTTTTTACCACTTTATTTCCAATCAGCAGACATTACTACGTTCTCATATTCGTTACCCGGAGTTCCCTGAAAGAAGGGAGGGCAACTCATTCACTTATTATTCTTTGTATCACTAGGGTCCGCGTAGTGCCGACCACGCGGCAGAATTCATATTCTAAAGGTCAGCATCATTTACAACAGGGTACAAGATAAGTCACATAACTGTAATCTCTCTACTAAAATGAGACACATTTCTAGTCATTGTTTAAGGCCCAATTCCAGCTTCGTTGCCTCTCTGCAGTTTGCCCAAGTCCCGAAGCTGACGGGATTACTCATTCCTCTGTAACTACAAGTCTTCATCCATACACCAAAAAAATTGTATCGCCTTGACTCTAATTACTACTCATGAGCTAAATATTGACCGAGTGCCTACAACAGGCGGGCGGCTGCTCCAGGCTCCGGGGCGACAACAGCTTCTCCATGTAAGGCTCCTGTTCTCCTGCAACTGAAGCTCTCGTGGGGAAGAGCGAGGTCAGGAACGTCAGCTAGGGTTCTGCACTCACAGGAACTACAGAAGGCTGAAGACAGAAAGTGAGGGAAGGTGCTATTTTATGCAGGTGGTCAGGGAAGAACTCTCTGGCAAGGTAACAGGTGCGCACAGACCTGAGATGAGGGAACACCTGGAGGAAGAACGGAAGGTTCCAGGCAGCGGGAAAAGACAAGTGTGCACACATGCTTGAGGACGTTCAAAGAACAGCAAGACAACTAGGGGAACAGTGGTAGCAGGAGATGAAGTCAGAGAAGTATGAGGGGTTCCGCTTACCTAACACCTCTCAGGTCATGGTAACAACTCTGGCTTTCACTCTTGTAGTTATTTATATTTAAATTAATTAAAATTAAATAAAATTTAATTGAAGCGTCGACTTCAGCTCAGGTCATAATCTCACGGCTCTTGAGTTCAAGCCCTGCGTCAGGCTCTGTGCTGACTGCTCACAACCTGGAGCCTGCTTCAGATACCCTCCATCTTCTCTGCCCCTCCCCTGCTCACGCTCACTCGCTCTCTCTCTTGCGCGCGCGCGCGCTCTCTCTACTATAAATAAACATTTAAAAAATGTTTATTAATTAAATAAAATTTAAACTCAGTTGCCTCCTTGCACTAACTGGATTTCAAGTGTTCAACAGACACGTAGGGCCACAGCCACCATATTAGTACAAAACAGAACATGGCCATCATTGCAGAAAATTCTACTGGCTAGCACAGTGAATGAAATCTGAGAAGAGGGAAATAATCTGGTTAGGTATTCAAAGAATCTGACTGCTAAGTGGAAAACAGATACAGGGATGGGGAGCAGAAAGATAAATCAGGCAACTATTACAATCTAGGCAAGAAGATGATGCTGAATTAGACCAAGGTGGTGCCCATTAAATGCAGGTGATAAAAATGACAGGTCTCCAGATGTCTTAAAGGTAGGGCCAGCAGGATTTGCTGATAGATTCAATGTGAGACATGGAAACAGGAGTAGTTAGCCTTGATTCCAAAATTTTTGTCCCAAGCAGAAGACACGGATTCCTTCTACTGAGATAGGAAGACTACAGAAGAGCAGATCTGAGGGAGAGATTAGCACTTTTAGACATGCTGAGTAGACATGCCTATTAAAGATTCAAATTCAGCGAGTCCGGGGTTCAAAGGAGAGATTCGATTTAGAAAATATATATTTGGGTACTGTGTGCATAGAGTACTTCATCAAAGCTGTGGAGCTCTGCAAAATTCCAAATGAGTGAGTCCAGGCAGAGAAGTAAAACAAAGAAGTGCCTTGGAGGCTCCAACATTTCGATACCCTAATCCTTGCTGGAGGAACCAGCAAGGACGACTGAAGGAGCAGCCAGGGAAATGGTAAAAGAACTAATAACCAAGAGGGACTGGTGTCCAGAAAGCCCAGTAAAACGTATTTCAAGAAGGAAAGAGTGATCAGCTATGTCAAATGTTAACAGATAAAGACTGTAAGACAAGGACTCAGATGTGACAGTTGCACTTGGCCATACAGAGGTCACTGGTGAACTTGGCAAGAGCAATTTTAGTAAAGGTGCCTGATTGGAGTAAATTGGAGACAGAAGGGGAAGTAGCAGGTATAAACAACTGCTTACAAGGAGTTTTGCTACAAAAAGGGAGAAAAAAATATAAAAGTTGGAGAGAAATATGGTGTCAAAGAAGATTACTTTAAGATAGGATGGGGTGCCTGGGTGGCTCAGTCAGTTAAGCATCCAACTCTCGATTTCAGCTCAGGTCATGATATCACAACTCACGAGTTGAAGCCCCGCATCAGGCTCTGCGCTGACAGTGTGGAGCCTGCTTGGGATTCTCTCTTCATCTCTCTCTGCACCTCCCCTGCTCTCTCTCTCTCTCAAAAAAATAAAAAAAAATTAAAAAAAAGATAGGATATATCACAGCATGATTGGTGATAGGAATCACACAATAAAGAGGGAAAATAATCCAACAGACAAGGAGAAAACCAGGAATAATGTCCTGGAGCAATGAGGGGGGATCAGGGGACAAGTGACAGAGCTGGCCTCAGGAGCACAGACCATTCATCAAGGGCAGTGGAGGGACCACGAAGTAGCTCATGAAGCAACTCCGTGCAGGCAGGCAGACTGGGCACTGGGCGTGTAAAGGTACTGTCTTCCAGGGGTTCTAAATAGCTGTGAGCTTCCATGGGCTTTTCAGAAGATGGGCTGCATTTTGGTCATCTGTCTATTTCTAGCACTAGCAAGCTGGCACACTTTAAATTATTCAAGAGTTCCACTGAACAAAAACATTCTAAGAACTGCCTAATTACCAAGGGGCCTGAGCTTATGCCCTGACATGCGCGGGGCTTATGAGTCAGTTCTGCACATCTCACAGAAGGAAAGGCATCACGGTTCCCACCAAACACAGCCCACCCGTCCCCACTCCTCACCCAGCTTCTCCTGGATAGGGTAGGAAAGGATGTGTCCGTGTCCAGCCCACATGTGCGGAAAATGCTTCCTGCCCATCGGATTAAAGTCCCCAAATGGCAACTATCCACTTTGATTTTGACTGACCCCTCAGACACTATTTACTCAGAACAGACCAACTGGGTTCTACTCTTTCTTAGAATATAACTGACTTCCCTTTCCTTAAAGCAGCTGATGGGCGTGCCTTCCCTACAGTGATCAAACCCAATTCCTGTGTGGTATTTTCCTCCCAGCCTCCCAGACTTACAGACACTACAGGTCCCTAGTTACAAAAGCCTTTAGAAATTGTAAGGATTTTTAAAGTAAGAATGTGATTAGAAACTAAATATACAAAATGTTATTCAATTTCCTGAGCCCCTTTCTAAGAGTAAGGATATTGAAAACAAATCAAATGTGAAATAGGAGTACTAACATTTAAAAAAAAACAAAAAACCAGCAGAACACTGCCAACATTACTGATATTCATTAAAGGGGCAAAGTCATATCCTCTAATCCGGAATACATCTGGGCTGTTTCCTACGATTACTTTCCTAGCTTAAAGTAGTATTTTTAATAAAATACATTTAGGCTTATTAAATCTGTTAAATCTGACCAGGATAAAAAAAAAAAAGAATCCTAGTCTCTCAAAAATTTTTTGAGTAGCTAAAATTGTTTCAAAAAGAACCATTCTCTGCAATAGGCATGAGGAAACTAATGGGGAAGAGAGCTTTCTCTAACAAAAGTGTCTGATTAGATAAGATAATGCAACACATCTATTATATCTATTGTAACAATGCCATTCACACCACTATAGCTAACACTCTTAGCATTTCCATTATAAAAACCTGTTTTTCAACTCTGCCACCTGCCAGCCATTAAAAAAAAAATTGCTCTTCCATAGCATTCGAGTGTTGATCCTGGAAACATTTCTACCACCGCTCCTACTAAATGTTTTTGTTCTTTAGATTATCATGCAAATATTTTTAAGAGGGTATTTTATCTTTCAACAGTACACAGGTCTGATATCAAATATTAAAATTTAATCTGCAAGCAAGAATCACTGAAACATTCATTCCAGGAATACATCAATCTGTACTGGAGGTCACTGTGGCAAACTCTTAGCCATCAGAACATTACTCTCACCCCGAAGTAAGAGTTACAGACATTTATGACACTGAAGACTTCAACACTGATAAATAATTCTTCATCTGACTAAGGTGGGGAAAAATCTAACAAAATATGATACAGAGAAATGTAAAAGTGAAGAAACAGGTAAAAAGAGCTAAATTCACAGCAAGGAAAAGCAGTATGCAATGGTCACAGTAAACCAAGAAAAAAAAATTGGCTAAAATTAGTTGGCTACTAAGCAAAGGCCCAAATTTAAGGCACAGTTTATTCCTCCCCAAAACAATTATCCCTCAGAAAAGACGGAACTGTTTTATATTTCTAATCAAGTCTATGCAAAATCTTCCTTATTACCAGGAGCACTTACTCCCTCCATTCCCTTATTTCCCAGAGTATCACTTGAAGAAGATATTACTCTGAGCAACAGAATCTCTGGAAGCCTAGACAGGTCACTGGAATCAGTAAAAACAGCTGCAGTGAGATTTAACCCTGATTTAACTCCTAGGGATATAACTTCACACTGGCAAGTATTGGATTTCACTGTAACAAGCCTTTCAAAGATTAATTTTTTAAAAGCATTATAATAAATGGTTACACTACAGAGATCAACATATATGCTTCTACAGGAGTAAGACAAAACCAACTGTTCTTTAATTATGAGAACAGGTGCCTGGGAGAAAATTTCCAGAGACCGCAACACAGATAGATTCAAAATATGCTGAATTCCAAACATGTCAAGAGGAAGTGAAGTCTGGAAAACTGTGTCAGACAAGTCAAAAAGTGATTCTAGAGAGGAAAAGCCAGAGAAGTAACAACTTTAAAATTATTTCATATAATGCAAACTTTGCATATATAACTTAACTAAATATAAGGATATTTGACAATCTCATTTGACAATTTCATCTTTATTCCCAAGTTTATATACTGTAGTTAGTCAAACATGTTAATCTTTCCAAATGTCATCTTCTAGTGAGATCATCCATGTTTTGCCCCGTGTGGTAATTGAAAAAATAAAAACAAGGACCAAAGTTTTTCATTTTTAAAAAAATTTCCTTCAGCCCATAGCAGTGTATCCCAGATAATGTTCAGTAGTTAAGCAACATGTAAAATTTACTTCACATATATGAAAAGGTCTCTGTAAAATGTCTGGTGAAACAGAGTATTGTGTGGGTCATTTACAAGAAGAAAATATTTCCTCTTCAAAAAGTGATTATGAATTTGCTTTTTATTTTTGAAAATATAACTTACCTGTTTTTAATGACAGATGGAGGTGGGGACTGGGCTTTCCAAACCGAGGGTCTGCAAGACAGCCCTGCTGTGTTTTTCCAAAAGGATTTAGTATTCCTTTTTGAAAACCATGCTTAATCCTTAGAATGAAGTTAATATATAGAAGCGCTCAGAATAATGCCCAGCACACAGTAAAAGTTAAGTACATTTTAGATATTAGCATGAATTGCTAAGCCAAAAACCAGGGTGTTAAAGGTTCTAACATTATTTACTGACTTGTATGTTATTGAAAAAGGCAAAACCTGCAATTTCACAGTATTTATTATAAATCATAGATATGTAAAATAATACTGAAACTGGAGATCATACTTTAACGATTACCACAGGCACTTTGTATTGGCTGTAAATCTCCTGCCGCTCAATTCTGAAGGTCGCTAAAGCATCCATCATTAATGACTCTGTCATACTACGTGGATCTCTGTAATACCTACATTTCATGAGGAACAGCATTTAAAAAAAATAAAATAAAGGTTAACGAGAGTTGTGATAAATTAAGAATTTCACATAGCATATAAAATTTTGTTTCAAATATTTACCTAACCTCTAACAACAGCAAATATATTTGGTTTGCCCAAACCATTAGCCTAACACCTTCAGGAGTCTTAAAAGGACGAATGCTTTATAAGAATGAAGAACAGGGGTGCCTGGGTGGCTCTGTCGGTTAAGCGTCCAACTCTTGATTTCACCTCAAGTCACAATTTCACAGTTTGTGAGGTCAAGCCCCATGCCCCAGCTCTGCACTGACAGCACAGAGCCTGCTTGGGATTCTCTGTCTCTCTCTGTCTCTGTGTCTCTACCCTCCCCCCCACCATTGTGTATGTGTGTGCTCTCTCTCAAAACAACTTAACAAAAAAAAAAAGAAAGAAAAAGAATGAAGAAGACAGCTGTACATCTGTGTCCCCCACAGCATCTAACTCAGTGTCTTTTACGTGTAAGTACACACTCAACAGGCCCTATGAAAATGGCTCCTTAGGAAATTCAAAGAATTATAAGGCTTCCTACTACACCAAACGCAGGCAACATATCTTACGAACCGGTATATGGAAATAACACTCCTTTACCGAAGAACTACGTGTTTGAAGCAACCTTCACCAATGAGAGGATACATGGTGTCTTTGCTAAAATACAACTATGCAATAACCCATTTTTTTCAAATTACAGTAAAGCACAGTAAAAATGGAAGTCTGACTTAAAAAACAAGTGTTGGGGGCACCTGGGTGGTTAAGCATCAGATCAGACTCTTGATTGCAGCTCAGGTCATGTTCTCACGGCAGGCTACCCCGGGCTGACAGGCCAGAGCCTGCTTGGGAATCTCTCTTCCTCTCTCTCTCTCTCTGTCTGCCCCTCCCCTGCTCACACACACACACACACACACACACACTCTCTCTCTCTCTCTCTCTCTCTCTCCATCTCAAAAATAAACTTAGAAAACAATAAATGTGTATGACAATAACTGCGTCCAAGATTTTTTTCACAACAGCCACTGCCCCAAGTCAGTGGGAAGCAAAGTGATCTAATGCATCAAGGGTTGACTGAGGCTCTGGAGGCTGAGCTGCAAAAACATCTCAGCCTCTCCTGGAAATTTTAATGTATTTTAAGATTAAAAATTAAAGAAAAAAAAAAAAAACTAGGGACAGGGCACCTGGGTGGCTCACTTGGCTGAGCATCCAACTTCAGCTCAGGTCATGATCTCATGGTCTATGAGTTCAAGCCCTGCGTCTGGCTCTGTGCTGACAGTTGAGAGCCTGGAGCCTGCTTCACAGTTTGTGTCTCCCCTTCTCTCTGCACCTCCACCGCTTATGTGCTCGCTCGCTCTCTCGCTCTCTCTCAAAAATGAATAAACATTAAAAAAATAAAAATTAAAAAAAAGCAGGAGCGCCTGGGTGGCTCAGTCAGTTAAGCATCTGACTTTGGCTCAGGTCATGATCTCAGTTTGTGGGTTCAAGCCCTGCATCAGGCTCTGTGCTGACAGCTCAGAGCCTGCAGCCTGCTTTGGATTCTGTTTTCCTCTCTCTATGCCCCTCCCCCCTGCTTGTGCTCTGTCTCTCTCTCTCTCTCTCTTTCTCTCAAAAATAAACATTAAAAAAATTTTTTTAAATAAAAATAATTTTAAAAAGGTTGAAAAAGTGTCACTGAAACCGACCTAATCATGAGTTGAGGGGAGAGACACAAGGGTTATGACACAGCAATAAAAGAATACTGCCCAGAATGTTTAACCCATAGCTAAGAAAGGTGACTGCCATTAACAGCCTTTGTTACAGCCTGGGGAGGGGAGTCAGTAATATAAAGGAACTTCATTTTTAAAGACCAAACAGAAGTGAACAGTAACCTCTCCATAAAGGACAAAAGCGCAAAGTAAAGGGAAGGCCCAAGTCCAGGGAGGAAGCGTTGCAGGCCTGCGTGGACACCAATGGCAGCAACAGGGCCCTCCTGATGCCGCAATGGCCACGTTCGGAGACCTTCCCAAATTCCTGAGCATCCCAAGTGAAACTGATACATGGGAACGTCTGCTAGGTTCACTCACGAACCAAGTGACTAGGATTTAGGCCCCGCCTTTCTGACTGCTCACTTCCACATATGTTATTTTTGTTCATTCTCATAACCCCACCACTGTATGAAACTGATATTCTCCTAACAAACTACTAAATGTCAGGGACTTTCTGGGTGCTCAAAAATAATTGAAACCCCAAATGCTAAATTCACAAACGTCAAGGACCTAGAGCAGGTATGTCCCGTCTGAGCACAAGGACCCCCCCACGTGGTGATATAATACTTCCAACTGTCAATGACGAACACAACACACACTACATTCCTTGCAGTAAATCTAGTGAGTGTCCCACACCCAGGGGCTACAGACAGCTCACGGAGAAGCTTCGACCCGACCCGCTATACACACCACCCTCGAGTAAGCACAATGTTGGCTACGTGATTAGTTTTGTTGAGACTTAAAGTGCTCACTCGATTATTGCACAGATTCCAAACGTGAATAGTTCCTTCCTAAATATCCTCCCCAGAGCGCACGCGCACGCGCACGCGCGCACACACACACACACAAAACTATGCAATTTCAAGACCTACTTCATGAATCCTACAAGTCATAAAAGTTCCAGTCACTACATCTGTTTGGACACCATCAATCCTTACCAGCCCTGCGGACCCCCCACCCCCACCCCAGCATCATCACCAGGATCAAGAAGAAGTAAGGAAGGTGGGCAGGTTCGAGCTGGGGGGGTGCAGCACACCAGGTGGTGGAGAAAGCTCTTAAATTGGCCGACCAGCCCAGCTCTGCTCTTCTGGCCTCCGGGACTGTGGCCCGGCTGCAGTAGGCCTCCTGTGCAGAACAGGCGTTCAAAAGAAAAACATCTGTGCTTTGCAGAGTTCTGAGAATTTGCACATGTGAAGCAGTTCTTAGGAGAGTCTCTGGCACACAGTAGGTATTATGGAAGCAAGGAAAACAAATCTACACGTAAAACTTCACAGCTGGACTGGCAGAATTCTCAACACAAAGAAGGGCACTGCATTGTTATAAGCATCTCTGAAAACGTCAACACAACTATCCCTATGTACAAAGGCTGTTCCTTTGCACCCAACGGAAGGGGACTCTGAACCCAACGACCACAGCACTCATCCCACCCAACGTCTCTTCTCCAATGCCGCTCCGCCTTTAGCTCATCAATCCCCGCCATAAACAGTGTGTAGTCCTGAGGAAAACAATCAGAATTTCACACGCTAGACAGTTTCGTTTGGCAAACGTCAAGTCCTTCATCGGATCTCAAGAGTTTTACCAAATATGTCTGCCATCAGGAACTCAGTAAACAGATCACTGCAGGACAAGACTAAGGTAATGCAGGTCGAACACTTGGCATAGGGCTGCCGTTCCACGCATGGCAAGCTGTCGTCATGAATTCGATTAACAAAACTCCTGAAAAAGCACTCCTCAATTTCTCACCTTTAAGGTAAAAATATATCTGTATTTGGTTGCTGATATAATTGTTACAAGGAATGAAACTTACACATGCAACAGCACACATGAATCTCAAAAACATCTCGAGTGAAAGAAGCCAGAGACAAAAGAGTACATACACACCATCGATGTCGATTAAGGACCTCCAGAAATAAGAGGAGACAGAATTGGAAAGTAGCCCCTGGCAGAGGGAAACGCAAGGGAGGATTGACTGGAAAGCGGCACAACAAAATTTTCTGGGGCTGATGGAAATATTCTCTATCTTCTTGGCAGCGGGTGGGGGTGGGGGGGGCGTTCAGGGATGCATATGATGGGGGAAAAAAATCATGGAACTGAACACTTAGGACTAGGACCTGTATATTTTATTGGATATAAATCATGTCCAAATTTTTCAAAAATTTAAAAAACAAATACATCTGTATATACTCTTTGGTAACTTCAAGTAGGAACGTTATACATGGGTGATTCAGGAGAGGGAAGATTAGAATAACTGCCTGAGAAACATGGAGTCAAAGACAAGTTATGGTCCAGGGAGGACAAGTATATGTATTTATACTTTTTATTAAAACTACATCTAAGAATAAAACCTGTTCCCTCTCCACCCTTTTAACATCCATCTCACCATCTCCCACAGTCTCAATTCTCATCACTGTCCCATTCTCCACTCATCTTGGAGCCTGCAGCCTCTGCTTATGCCATGCCACTAACAGAGTTAACAAAAAGAAAGACTATGAATGCTCAATCAAAACAGCAATGTTTTTATTAAAGAGACCAGCAGCTGTGTGAGCAGGGACTTGTAAATGCATCTGTTGTACAGGATTTTATGTTTAATTCAATTTGTTCAAATGAGCGCAGCAAGGTCCTATAACTATGGGCCAGACAAGGAAATCATTTTGCTCAACAGAATCCTAATGCCGAAATGGTGATCGTCAGAAAAGGACTCTACCTACTCATTCATTCATTCATTCATTCACTCGTTCCCACCACAAGCACTTGCTGACCACCTAGTCCATCCCAGCCATCGTGCACAGAGCTGGAAACACAAAGCTAAAGCCCAGCCTGGCCGAGGGGGCAGACACCTCAGATGGCTGTCACACACTGGCAGGTTCAAGTACACACACGGGCCTGGGGTGGTGCTGTGAAAGCAGAGGAGAGGAAGGGCTCCTCCGACAGCTGAAGCTTCCCTGGAGTAAGAGGCTGAAAGGGAGAATGAAAAGTGTCTCCCACCTGTTCTCCGCTCCATACAGAAAGGAGCTTCACTGTACCCATAATGGTTTATTTCTGAATCTGGGAAGGGGGTGTACAGCTGTTCCTTATCATATTCTTTTAATCCCTTTCTCTATCAAACGGCTCATACTAAAAAACTTTGATGCAGTCCATCACACGGTGCCTTCAGCGCCACCAGCTCCTCCTCCCACAACAGACAGCTCAGAACTGCCAGGTTAGCTCCTCAGAAGTGAAGATAAAGGGGAAGAGACAGGCTTAAGAGTTCTCTTGTGATGGCCAAGGATGAGGCCAGGGCAGGCACAAGGGAATGGGCCCAAGATATCAAACTATACTGCAAAATAGAGATACAAAATGATTATGTAGAACACAGTCCAACTTCATTTCTAACACGCACAGGAAAATATTAGAGCAAGGCTTTGCCACAGAAGAAAAGAGTGTATTACCAACAACTAACTCCAAGCATTGTGATCACTATTCTCTCAACAAACATCTACTGAACCTGTGCTCCATGCAGACAGGGACGAGAAGTGCCTGCCTCCAGACTTCCAACAGCCAAATCGGAGGAGCGAGTCAGATGAGCCCATTCCCTCTGCAGACTGAGCGGCTCCTCAAGGACCGCACAGACACACCACAAGGCACACAGCAAGGAGCACAGCATGCAGCACGAACATGCGGCAGGGAGCACGGACACGCAGCAGGGAGCGCAGCATGCAGCAGGGAGCACGGACACATGGCAGGGAGCACTGCGGCAGGGAGCACAGACACGCGGCAGAGAGCACCGGCAGGTAGGAGGGAGCACAGCAAGCAGCAGGAAGCACGGACATGTGGCAGGGAGCACGAGCACGCGGCAGGCAGCACAGCTTGCACCAGGGAGCATAGGCACATGACAGGGACCACAGCATGTAGCAGGGAGCACGGGCATGCGGCAGGGAGTACACCATGTAGCAGGGAGCACAGGCACATGGCAGGGAGCACAGGCACGTGGCAAGGGGCACAGGCACGTGGCAAGGGGCACAGGCACGCGGCAGGCAGCACAGGCATGCAGCAAGCACCGAGCCTTGCAACGTGTACCAGCATCCCATGCCAAAGTTTGGTAAGTGCGGTAAGTTTGCAAAATGCATATGGGGGAAGAAAACGTATTCTGAAACTTTTTTTAATTATTAAAACCTAATTTTATTATACTCCATAATACTTGATTTTAAAGAGGATGAAATTTTCAGGAATTATGATACATCAATTGTTCTCCTATAAAAAAGTTCAATCTGATCTTGAACAGCACAGAGACTGAGGGCACGGGTGCCCCCTTGACAATGATCGCCCCTGCACAGTTGAAAACCCACATCTAACTTTTGACTCCCCAAAAACTGAACTACTAACAGCCTACTTTAGGAGACTCGTCAACAACACACAGTTAACTAACACATATTTGCTGATATACTGTATTCTTACTATAAAGTAAGCTACAGGAAAGAAAGGGTTATTTAGAAAATCATAAAGAAGAGAAAATATAATTACTGTGCTGTACTGTATTTATCGAAAAACATCTGAGTAGGGGCACCTGGGTGGCTCAGTTGGTTAAGTGTCTGACTTCAGCTCAGTCATGATCTTGTGGTTCATGAGTTTGAGCCCTGCAACGGACTCTGTGCTGACAGCTCCCCTCCCCCACTCACGCTCTGTCTCTCTCAAAAATAAACATAAACAAGAATAAAAATCTGAATATACGTGGACCTGCCCAGTTCAAATCCGTGATGTTCAAGGACTGACTGCAATTCCATCATTTCACTAGCACCTCCTAACAGGGAAAAACAACAACAACAACAACAACAACAACAACAAAATTCTGGAACTCATTTAAAGTTCAAGGTGCCACTACTGTGTTGAAATAACACTGCCATAAGTCAGAATGACTGATGGGAATGTGCTGGGGCCTTGAAGCAAAGGTGGACTTCTCATGACTGAAGTAACTCTGTAATATGTTCATATGTACCATATAGCTCAGTTACTTATTATTCTTTCACTGATGCTAAATGAACACTCTTCAGATTCATTTTTTGGTATCTTTATTTTCCATCTTTAAAAAACTGTTTAATATAAAATATATTTTAATATAAAACAAATTATATATATACACATACATACACACATATATGTAGCTAAGTGAATTCAAGGTACTTTTGAAATTAACTTGCTTTAATTGACTTTCTTATCCTTTCTGCAATCTTGCTAAAACCGAATACGCTATACGAACAACAGTGCTGCTTACACACTTCTCACACTTGAGAGTTGAAAGGTAAGGGACAAGACAGATTTGTGATGTTTTGATAGAGTGCGTTGCCATGGAAATGACTGGCTTGTTCCTTATGAAGCACCATGACCTCACTGCAAATGAGAAAGGAAAGGATGATTTCTAAGGATTCAACTGAGAAAAAAATAGTAACAGCTAGAAAAAAGAATTCAAAAACTAAAGAGACAATCTTGAAAATATTGCAATGTCAAGTGCTATACTGATATATTTTCAAAGAACTTTTAAAAGCTCAACCTCCAAAATAGAAACCCTATAATCAAAAAAAAAAAGTATAATATTAACTTGAAGATAAACCATTCAAATAGCATGGATCTGTGGTTTCTAAATAAACACACGGAAGAGTCAATCCTGATAGACTATGAGCAAAATCCTATGACTTTCTGAGGTTACACTGTAAAATTAAATCCACATCACACTTTTTCCTTCCTAAGCGCAGCCTGCTTTTCTCTCTCTCAATCTCTCTCTCTCTCTTTTTTTTTTTTTTTTCCTGGTGCCCCTGTTTATACAGCTTATCCCTTATCACACTGACAAGACTGGGAACCACAGCAGATGGTCCCCCCAGACATAATTCTAACAGGTTTTTTGTGCAAACAAAAGATAAAGAAGGCTACAGCAATGATTTACTGATATCTAAAGTTGAAAACTGACAAAACATAAACTGCTTTTTTCTTACTGTTTGAACTGTTTATCCTTTAAACTACCAAGACAGATGTGGCCAAAATTAAATATGATTTCAAAACTATAAAATCAAATACCAGTTTTAACAGCCATTAAGTTTTGTCTTTGAGTTACCAAAATGTCCTAAATCACATGGTTTTTAAACACTGCCCACCATTCCCTTTGTACCAGCAAAAGGGGGAAATATTTGTAAATTTCTGTCTTATAAATCCTACTTAGTTGCTACGTTGTGAAATAAACCACTCATCTGGATTTTTCTTAAGCAAGGAAAATGCATGTGAATTAAAAACTCTAAAATATTTTCCCCAAGAAAATCGAACTAACAAATGGATTAACTAACCCAAATCTGGAATTTCAGTTGTAGGGCTAAAATGTACTCTATTTTAAAAATCCTCTACCAAATGAATATAACCCAAAACCAAATGGAAAAAGTCCCCCAAATTACTCATCCTTCAAGATTAAAGAATGTTTACACACCATAAAACAGAAGCTCCCTCATGACCACCTAATTGCGAAGAGCACCATTTTTATGGTATACCTGAAGATCTAGCAAGAGCCCCAAATGATAATATATAATGAGACTGACAAGCATCTGAAATAAACCACCCAGACATCAAGCAAAAATATACCAGACAGACCCACAGGGCTCTTTTAATGTAGGTCATGATTGTCAGACCATAGCGAAAACATGGTGACCCTTGATAAAAATTAACCTTGATTATATGTAATCATGCACATATTTTGCTCTCAGTAACCAGCCCTCTGAACTAAGTCCATAAAGCCACAAGAAGTAGAGATCACAGTCTGCTGTGCACGACTTCTCACTGAAGAAAATGTCTGCCCCGTCGTATTTCTACCAATGGAGATACAGGGACAGCTTCCGTCAAAATAGCCCAAGACCTTCAAGGGCTCCATGGTTAACTCTCACTTCGCAAGAGGTCTTACTACCTCAGCAAAATGCACTTATTTTATAGTGTGTTTGTACAGATGTACAGATGTCTCCATAAAAACCTACATGTGTACACATTACAGCTAAACTCCTTGATCTTTCTAGAGGTACAATATGGCTGGGGTTTGTGGAAGACTTATAAAAGTAAGCAAATTAAAATCAGATCACAAATAAAAGGCGCAATCATGTAATCTCTTTTATGTTCTCTTTTTGTAGAAATCACTCACAAAGTCTCTGAGGGGAGAGGTGGTGTCAAAATGCTGATTCTCTAATTAATCCACGCTAATATAAGCTTCTATGAAACCTTACATGAGGACAAAAGGTCCCCATGCAGAACAAAAACGTGTATGTTCAGATGATATAGACGATTTATCCATGGCTAGTTAATACAGGTGGTGATAACACAGCACTGATCAAGCCTGCATTGTAAATTTTCAAGCATGAGCCAGCTAGTTACACTGCCCTCATCAACCACAAAGCAGATGTTTAATTTTGCCAGCCAGTCATCACACGTGAGAACTGAAAACAGAACCAAGTGACAGACTATGCTCAAATCAGTGTAAATCCATTACTACTGGCAGAGCGGTGGGTCAAAAAGTTCACCTCTGTAGGGCATACACCATTCAGTGGAAACAATGGGTGTTCTCCGTACACCCATTGTTCCAAATCCAATCTCAATCCACCGTACCGGGGGTAAAGCACAGATTTTTCTGTTAGGGATAGCCAAGATTCAGGAAACTGTAAATGTATTAAACAAAGTCTTACAGCTGTTATCTGATGGTCTCTATCCTACACCAAATATTATATTTACTGCCAAACAGAAAATAAATTCTTTCATAGAAGGAATCTAATTGTGATTTTCTACAGCAGACATATGGCCCTAATGATAACTCTAAGACAAACTATACAGCATCGTGCTGATGATATAATTTAAATGCAGCGTAATTTCTTTAAACACATATTAAAGATGGCACTTTCATCTGCCATCTTTCTGGAGAATGGAAAACTCCCCAGTTGAAATATGCTCATTAACAGGTAGATCTGTCTTTGGAATTAAACTGTAAAGTGTTATGAAAACCAGCTTGCTATACATAGCGACGACCGCATGGCATTCTCGTTAGGGTCACCATACACACACTCCTGATAACGTGAATAACCAACATGGACAAGCAATGTAAAACAGTGACGGCAATGAAATCCACAATGGAAATTTTGAATCTGAAAAAGTAGACCTAACATGCTTTTTTTAAGAGGCAAACAGGAAACGTGTAACAATGAGTGCTGTGCCACGTGGTCCTTAAAATCCTGAACTTACTAAATGTCATCATGTTAGAAGGAGATTCTGGCTAAAACCTAATTTAATACTTAAATGTTAATATAATTTCCCCATTACTACATCTGCCATGAATGTTTTTTCCACCAATAAGAGCAAGTTAGAAAATGATATGTAAGAAAAATCCTCCAGCACTATCCTCGTTACAGAGAGTCACAAATGCACACTATTTCCAGGCCTAGCTTATTAAAAATGAGTACTATGCTTTCACAAACTTGTGATTTCTTGAGCAGAAATAAAGTAAGGAATTAGCTTAATAAAAATTATCTAAAAATAATGTAACTGAAATTAGGCTACTGTCTTACCAGGCATGAATATATAAAAAGAGTGTCATTTTATATAAAACATGCAAAGACTAAATCCTAAAATAATTAATTTCTTTAGCCACCCCAAGACGAAGGAGTCACGAAAACAGCACTGGATAAATCTTGTTACAAATACGGCAATGTGGACCCATACACATGATAAATAAAGTATAAGAAAGCCCTCAGCATTTCTGTGTAAACTGCTTCTGAAGGATTATTATGGAATGCACACACTGGCTGAACTTAAAGTGTTCGGGTTTTAAACATTAATTTACTTTGACTATGTGCATGTCAGAATGAAAGATTGCTGTCTGGATGCAGACGTGCCGTACTAATATTGAACGCGGGCCTTCACTCCAGGCCAGCAGTCACTCCGGGTCTACTTCAGCAAGTGGTCAAAGTAATGTACTCATTAAAATGGATGTGTTACAAGGTTATCTCCCCAAAACAGCTCTCAAATAGAGGTAGCCTTGAAACTTAAGCATTAGATATGCCAGAACCAACCCCTAATTGTCGCCAAGTCTGGAGAAAATTGAACTTACTCTCGCTACCTAATAACCAATAAATTTACTTGCTTTCATCAGTATCTTGGGAAAAGTCAAGTTTTAAATTACATGCTGCTAACCTGGCCACCTCCAACAGTGCTGAACACTGTTGGACCGACCTACGCAGACTGGAGGGTCCCCAACACAGGCTTTTCTTCATTTTGGATGCTTCCCAGTATTTCTCAGTGAAGTAAAATGTTATCCCTTTCATTTTTATTAACTCCATTCAAATTATTTCCCACTTTGGTGAGACAATAAATCTCAATTCTCCAGACTAAAGGCTGATATACCAAACAGGTTTTTTCCCTAGATTAAAAAAAAAATAACAAAAATTACATCTGACCTTCAACATATACAACAGCATGAGTAACTAGCGCCCCCCCCCCAAAAAAGGTCAAATACTTTCTAATTATTTTTCAGCACCAGGGATAAATATTCTGCATTTGTACCTGGTACAGTGAAGTGGGACCATTCTCCAGTTCAGACGTTCCTTTTGCTCTCTCCCAAGTCACCCAATTATCTCCACTAACAGATAATTCCTCATTTTAATAACACTTTTAACATACATAAGCCATGTTTTGTGCAAGTGTGTTTTTCCTCCAAAAAATGCTGATTCACTTTGTACATAAAAGCAGACAAGGCCCCCAAATTTGTAAGTAATCATTTCACATTGCTTCATTTCCTCGTTATCCACCCAATTACCAGATAAGGGCAGAACAGGGAGAAGGCCAGGTCAACAAAGACAGGCAAAGTAGAAGTATTCTCATGAAGAGGAGACCGTATCTGTCTTTTTCACTGATGAGTACACAGCACCACAGGCACATGAAGATCCACTGAAAAAAGTGACTCTATGAAAAACCAGCAAAGACTAAAGTTGAACTCGCTCATTTTATAAAACAGAAGTAAACCAAGGCTCAGAAAGATTACACGGCTTGGCTAAGATCGCTAGGCAAGCTGGTCAACCTCCCAGAGGCGAACTCAACAGATACTACTGTGACACCAACTTCTTTCTTATTCATTATCCCACCTACAGTACTTATTCTCTGGATCCACCCAACCCTCTTCCTAGAGACTTATGTAGGTTACCCTTTATAGAAATATAGGTGGAAAGCAATCCCTTCCCAATCAGGGAGCTAATTTTTTTAAAATTTCCCACAGCAGAAGAATCTATTTGGAGGGAACCTTAAGATCTAAGGAAAGGGCAGAATTGGGAAATCAATGTAGAGAAAGCATCTGTGGAAGCCCCAATCAAAAAAGTTTTTAATTTACTATAGTAAATTAAAGACTGTAAGTGACATTTACCCTCAGTTCAGAATGATGAATACTGCATTTTTTTAATTTTTTTATGTCTTTATTTTATTTTGAGAGAGAGAGGCAGACAGTGAGCAGGGGAGGGGGCAGAGAGAGAGAGAGAGACACAGAATCCAAAGCAGGCTACAGGCTCTGAGCTGCCAGCACAGAGCCCGACACGGGGCTCGAACCCACGGACTATGAGATCATCACCTGAGCCAAAGTCGGACGCTCAACCAACTGAGCCACCCAGGTGCCCCGAATACTGCAATTTTAAGGCTGTTTACCCATCCTTTGCTTTTGAGAAAATTCAGGATCTCCCTTCTACAGTTTCATTCAAATGTGAGAAAATTTTCTTTTGACTTGTAACAGATAAAATACATTCTAAGATGCTTTCATTGTAGCTACAACATTTATAAGTCCAAAAGATTCAAATTTCACTGTAACAGATTTCTATATTTCTGGGGTCCCACAAAGTCCCAGGAGCATGCCAACATGGATCTCAACTTCCTCCTGGCTCTCAGATACTAGGGCCCGGAAGTCTCTCTTCAGGATGAAAGGTTAAAACCTCTACCATAGGACCTACCAGCCATTTTTCTTCCTTTTGAATTTCCAACCCTCAATTTCCTCTTTTCTAAATTTTATCTCAAAAAGGAGTGATTTAAATATACCTAAGGAAAAAAACTTAATGGCCCTGAAAGATTAAATAAACATCAACTTAATGAAATCTACTGGAAACTCACACAAAGAGAAATTGTACTGGGAGTGGAGAAGAACCTTCAGATTTGGGAGTTTCATATGCAGATAAAGAATTTCTCCATCCTCTATAATACCTTTAGGTTTAAAACAGCATAGCACCAGAATTAAGCATTCGAGTGGCTGGCAGTCAGTGCTAATTAGTATGACAGGCTGAGACTTATCAGATGGCCCATGACCTATACCCATAATGAAATCTAACTCCAAATGTTCTTGACCAAAGTGAAAAAAGCATTTCTTTGGCAGGTGGCGGAAGGAATGATGAGTCAGGAAGAAATACTCAACACTGGCCAGATGCCTTAAGGTATCACCAGTAAGAACAGGAAAATGAAAAGAACCAATTGAAGAAACTAACAAAGAACAATGTGCCCATTTTATTTAGGCACTTTAAGCAAGAAATGTATACCTACAGTGCCCATGAATCACAACATTTGTAAAGGACAAATAAGGCCATTACCTGTGGTCAGGCTCATTAAAGAGGCCCCAAAACTTATAAAAGAACTACTTGAAGTAGAAAAATGCTACATTTAATTCTTTCAGGTGATAAGAAATCATCAGTGATTTATACCTAACAGTAAAAAGAAGGGCAGTGCAAATGAGAAACCAACTTTGTACATAATTGTTCAGTACATTTTACTTGTTTCTCATGAATGAGACAAATACTGGTATGAATTCATTCAGCAAACACGGAGTACTTATTATAGGCCAAATATGGTAGTAGGTCCTATCAATACAAAAGATGTACTGAAGTCCAGTCTAATAGGACAGAGTGAGAGAGAGTTGTGAACAAGTAATTCCAACAGAGTCTAATAAGTGCTACAGGTAGAGATAAAGATAATCTCGTCATAGGATTGTGTTAATGAAGAGCTTGATTGGGGGAGGAGGGGATGGAGGAGCAGAGTTAGAAGTGCTCAAAAGGATTCACACCTGACATTTCTTAATGGAGTACTTTACCTCTCCCAAAGTATGTGAAAAAAACATGACCCATCCCCCATACTTCTGGGAACAGTCAAACGGGTTATTTCATAATGAGAAGAAAAACAAAATAAAAAATAAATTCACTGAAAAAAAAGATAAGTCCTATAATAATGTCATCTTTAAGCAAGACTTCAAATCTTCCAACGGCTAATCCCTTTTCCTTCTATGAAATCACTCCATTCTTCCTTGCTGTTTCCCCAAAGAAGCCATCTATCATACATTACCTCAATATCCTATTTTGCCTCAGTTCCTAATTAACACTTAGCATCAGAAAGGTGTACAAGAGAGAAACACAAAACTAAGTGGGTTAAAATGAATTAAAGACATTTTTAAACTGAAGTTCCAGTTTGCTTCAGAGATCTAGATTTAAAACATTTCTATATAACAGTGAATTTTCTTTATTAATACTTAATAATACCAATCCTTATCAACCATTTATTAATTTTCTCAACAACCCCTGAACCCATTTTAGAGATAAGGAATCCCAGGCTCAGAGAGGTTTGAGAAATATGTATTCAGTTATGCCAAGCATCCTAATTTAAAAATTAGCCCAGGTTTTTCAGACATTTGAATTGATTGGTGTTTTTCAGATCAAAGCGAGACCCAAAAATGGGAAACAATTTCAAGGCAAAGATAAAGGACCATTACACTTGCAAATCAAGGCCTAAATGTAAGAAGTGAAAAAAATCCCTCCTAGGTTAAGAACTTTCTACAGAAAGGATAAAAATAATTTATCAGGAGTTTCTGGGAAGAAGGAAAATAAATGAAGTAATTATATTTAAGTCATAAATATTTTTATTTTCCGTCTTTGAAATTTTTATTTTAACAAATTTTTAAAAAATATTTTAATTCTCCCATACGTTTTAGGTCTCGGTCACCCTTACCCCTTTTTCTACTGTAAGGTCTTGAAATTCTCAACCACATATAGTAGTTTCCTATCATGGGGATTTTTAGACAAATAACCCTCAAAGTATACAGAACAGAAAAGGGGCTATAATAAAATGGCTTACTTCTTTAAAACTGCCTATAACATCTATTTCTCATTCTTGTAGTATTTTCTCATTGAATTTTTTTTTATAAATTTTTAAATCAAAAGGTTACTATTAAGGGCTTGCTTAATGACCAATGACCCAACTCTCCTAATTAAAAGCTGACAGTATTTGAAGTATTTACTACTCTCAGTGAATATTCAGATGTGACAGTCTTTTTAAAACTATGTCTATTTTATAATTTCCCCCATGACTAAGGCATGCTTCAAGAAAATGATCCTGAGATGCATTTTCTTGTTCTTTTCCAGTCCTTGACACAGGCTGGTGAAGGGTACCATGGACTGACAAGCATATTCAACCAACACACATGACTGAGATTAAAAAGCTGTAACATATTCACATATCTGGGCCACACAGAAGTGTCATAAGGTAAGATCATCAGCATAAATTAGCACATTATTATAAGGCATCTACAGGAGCCAGATAAAATGTGCAGGATACATCTTTTTTCATAACAAATATATAACGCTATTTGATTTGATTTCTTTTAATCACACCTATTATTTGCAGGAAAAGTACTGTTTGTAAAACATCACATTTTACTATGTCTGCTTCCCTGAAAAGCAAATTTGAAATTATGGATAAAGCCTGGTGTGTGTGGGGTCAGGGAAGGGGGCAGGGTAGGGAAGGGGAATTCGGTGTAAAGCATCTGGGGGACATTTAGCTGTCTTTCTCCATTTTGCATTTTTGCAGAAATAGAGGGTTTTTTTATTTTATTTTTTTTGTTCACAAATTGTTTTATTTGAAGGTTTTTTTTAGAAGTCACCTTGAGTGCATTTTTCTGATTTCCTTATAAAAATTTGACAACACAAAGTCATTTAGAAAAATAAACCTTTGTCATTTACCAAATCCACAGAATTTTACATCTATACACACACACACACACACACACACACAAGGGGAAAGAGTAAATCAGTTTCTTGCTATTTTAAATAATGAAAACACTGTTCTCTAATCTCTACAATAATAGTATCCTAAGAATATGGGGTCTGAAGTATTAAACTGTCATAGTACATTCCTTCTATTTTTCATACTATTCATAGCTCACAGAACAGTGGTCAAATACTGGAAGAAAATATCTAAATAAAGTCTAACTACTGGAACAGTTGCTGAATAATCAAATCCTTTAATTATGCATTTTTAAACAATTCAGACAAATCACATATGTATCATATTACTAACATCAACAAAGGCAGCAACAAGAGTGAACATTTAAATATAAGCACATACACTCTCATGAACATAAAACAAACCTCTGCCATGTGTGTCCTCACTTCTCCTAACTACACACATTTAGTAACTGAAACAGACATCAGAGTTATAAGGATGATTTTTTTAATGGAAAAAGAGGTAAACTCCTTATTTCTAAGGCTTGTACCTTAAAAGGTGGTTATTTAAGGAAAAGTAACAAACACTGAAATGAACAAGCCATGCTAACTTGAAGCATTTTCTAGTGTTAAATAAAGGAAACCATAGGAGCATACCCCCAACTGCCTTCGATTTTTTAACCTTGCCCCCAAACACGAGTCAACCTTTTCTAATACTGGTAACAGAAGTGTTTGGTGCGTTTCCACTTCCAGTAAAGATTATTGACAAATTCTGTTGATACTGCAAACCAAGGACAGACAGCACTGATGGGACATAAAAATATCCTCCTTGTAGTCTCTTGCTTGGGTTATACAGTACATTGGATGCATGACGCTCCATGAATGAACAATCGGGGGCGGGGGGGGGGGGTTCGCCCTAACTGCACGGGAAGTGCATGAACCACATCCTGCCACATATAAATCCTCACTTCAAGTCACATTCCTATTATATAATTTTTGCATTTCTCACCTGAGAAGCTATTCACAGAACCTACTAGATTCCCCTTTCATCACATTACTGCCAGCAGGAAATTCAAGCAATGACAGATTCTGCTAAATTTTCAAAGGTACTTTTAACATAAAATAACATTCCAGAACGGATAAACCTACGTGGTGTGACCTGAAAGCCACACAAATCATTTATTTATGGCTGTTATGTTTTAATCACTGGATTGTTTTTAGAGGCTTAAAAAAATTAATGGTTTTTGCTATACAAAAGCAACTGTGTTTCCCATGAAACATTAGCTGTCACATTAATACAAGGTTTTATTAACTATACTGGATTACACAGGAGTTTATATCTACAAAATGACTGTTAAATACCTGAATTTCCAAGCCATTCCAAAATAAAAATGAAACCCGGTCCTAGTAAACCTTACATGAATTAAAGATCCATTTACAAAACAGAAAATTAAATGTAAAAATATAACCTCAATTTAATACATTTGCAGATAAAACATCCAACACATGTTCTCATCAAAAAGCAAATTAAAAATATTAAAACATAGGTAAACAGTGCCACCTTTTGGTATATCTAGGAACTAAGCTTCTAAATTGTACGAAAACATCTTTAATGCAACACAGATGAAAGACTATAGCAAGGAACTCAAAACCCATCAGTTTACAGTTTAGTAACATTAAACTTAATACATAAATGTGTTACTTGTCTTTTAAATTATAAATATTTTCAAAAGCTAGAACATTACCTCATGTTTACATGTTTTCATTTCAATTTCATGAGGTTCATAGCACATCACTCCATTAAAAAGAAAACAAGAAAGGAAAAAAAAAGACCTGATAAGGCTCAGAAAGTTTTCATAACTGATCCAAACATCCCTAGGTTAAGAATGGTTGAGCCTTCACTGGTTCAAAGTCGCTAGTTTTTATATTCCCACATGAATTCCTAAAACATTATATAGTAAATCAAATCCTAGAATTATCCTGTGTCACAATTAATGCACACACTGCTACACTGTTTAAAATTTTGCAAAATAGTTGTTTTTACAATGTTTTTTGTATACATTTGGAAATCTGTTTAAATTCCTACATGAAGAACACACAAACATTGACTACACTCACACAGCAGCTGAAATACCACAAACACAACAACCAACAACATAGTATTCTTCCCATCTCCAGGCTGAGATAAACCTTAAAGCCCCTCTTCTCCCCTCCCTGCCCCAGGAAAGAAAGCCCTTGTTTATGGCTTGCACATGATTTGCAACTCACCTAAGTCACAAGATTAAAAGATGCTACGAAAGAGATGGAAATGATAAGCTCAAATACTCTTCCTAAAGAGTCTTTGCCTTAATTTGATCTCGTATTTAGAGGTCTGTGTAATATTTTCAATGTCTTCCGCTTTCACATCTTTCAACAAGTTCCTATATGGTGCTGTTAGACCATAACATATGTATTCTAGAACACCATCACAAGTTCCTTTATTTTTCTAAAGTAGCCAACAACTCAGCTCTCACGTGAAAAGCATAAAATATTCCCAATGATCTTTTGTCTTTGATTCATTTGTTACCATGAATTTTACTCAAAATTCACTCTTCACAGAGATTTCAAAATTACGGTTAATATGATGCCATCTTAAATTACAGCTACTCAATTACAAAGACAGCGATGAGACAACAGCTAATAAGATGGCAGCTAGGAGGATTGCCAGAAGCACCTGAAAGAGTCAAAGCAGACAGGAGGAGGGGCCTCGGGCGCGTCTTCCATGAAACCCAACTCCACAATCCGGTGCAATAGTCAGACCTTAGCCCAGAAACGTAGTTCCCGCATCAGCCTCACCCCTTATTCCTCACGTATTCAAGTGTAAGACATGAAAGTTGGTAAACTGGGCTACTTCTAAAAATGACTTAGAGGGAAGGATTAAATAAAAACATGCTAAGAGTGAGGGTTTTTTAGAAGGATTTCACTTGACCCGACAGCACTTCACCATCATTACAGGGCCTAATACTCACCCTCAAGGGTAAACAACATTCTGCCTCTACTCTAGAGACCCTGGATTTCTTGCCTCTATTTCTGAATGGATGAAAATCCTATCTTGAAGGCCCTTAGTTTTATTTCTCTCTGCTTTAGTCCCTGGGTAAAAATGGGGGGGAAAAAAGGAGAAAGTGCCTTTCTCACTGCCATCCTTATCCTCTGCACCCTTACTGTCACAGGGAACTCAGTATGTGAATACAAGTTAACACTCCAAGGTCACTGGTGCTCTGTCTACAAGTGCCTGGGTATACGCACAAACATATGGAAATACAAAGAACCAAATTTTAGGAGGTTTGAGGGAACATCAACATTTCTAATACTGAATCCAATCCCATTACATTGAAGCCAATTACTGCTATTTCATATATATATATGAAATATATACATATTTCATATGTAATTTATATGAAATTATATAATTTCATATAAATTCATTACATTGAATTTCCAATTCAATATAATTTGTAGTGTCCATGTCAGGAAAAGTGATAGTATGAGGATCTTATCCAAGACCTGTCAAGACTATGGACACTGGAGTTGACAGACACCTAAATAGGATTATACTGAAAACTCAAGGGATTCTCTCTCTCTCTCTCTCTCTCTCTCTCTCACACACACACACACACACACTTTTATTTAACCTTTTGAATATATGTTAAAGTTTTATTCTTCTATAGAGATAAGAAGAATAAACTTACTTCAAGGCAGCCAAAATATCATTTTTACTTGCTCACTAATTCACTTAGAAAAACACCTGAATTCCTATTTTACGCCAGTTCCTGTGCTTAATGGGAATGATGATAATCCACTGAACACTTTACATAGGTTAACATTTAATCTTTAGGAAAAAACTACTGTTGTCTTCATTAAATAAAGACAGATACTGGAGTACAGAGACACTGTCATTTGTCCAAAGTCATACAGCTAATCCATGGCGGTAGCTGGGTTTTGTAGTCTAGCTAATGATAATAGCTGGCTACAGTCTGCTCCTAAAAATTAAGCAACAGTTGTCTCTGAGATGTCAAAGGTAAAGATGACTTAGAAAGGAGGAACTCCCTTACTATGGGGAGAATATGGGAAACAGACAAATTACCCTAAGACAGGAGCTAACGGAGAGACCACGTTCTCTCTGCCTCTAAGCCAGGGGAATACATTGAACGGCAGCAGTGCAAGCCAACTTGGGATAAATACAAGGAGTCAGGATCTAAATGATCAAATTAGTTGATCTAATATGTAGAGTCACAACTGTTACACACACACAGGCCCTTAAGTCACCCATATATATGACCTGCATGAATCTATGTACAAAAATTCTTACGAACTCTTAAATTTGACAACCACCAAGCTACAATAATGGAAGGACCAGAAGGAAAATCTGCAAATGTCCGGACATTCAAATCACTTCCCCTGAAATTAACCATCAAGCACACATGGGTCAAGTGGGAACTGTGGGAAATTTTAAAGGGCTGTAGTTTACTGCCTTCTCTTTTAATATTAAGCCTCATTAACCTTAATATATGTTAACAGATTTGAGGATTAACAAGCTACTCAGGATGCATCTTAGGCAAAGATTTGTCTTGAGAAAGTACGCAAACAACGTAATGGTAGAGGTACAAATGTTTGTCCTCAGAGGCAGAAACTCCCACCTCAGCAGGCTCCCATGGGCGAGAGGACAACTACCACATTCTAGGACAAGCACAGTCAGGGCAACAGAGCTACGAAGATGTCAAGCAATGACTCAGTGAATGAGTAACCTCACATCTGGTCTCCAGCATAAATGCTGCAAGCAGACCGCACAGGACCTGGGCTGCCTCTGAGAGGGTCAACTTGTCCAATTCTTATATAAATACTTCTACACAGTTTAAAAAGTAGTAAATGAGAAAAATACAAGGTGTTAACAATTTAATAACTTCTAAGAATTTTATAAGAGCACTATTTGCAACATGAAATTCACTTTTCATATATAAGATGATGGGGGAGTGATCACATAATATAATACTGCCATCTATTGTCCAAGAGCTAAAAATACATCACATCTTCAATCCAAACTCACTAAATTTATAAAGGCCCAAAAGAGCCCACACTATTTTACACATTCAAGTGTCAACATCTCAAAAAAAGGTTCTTCCCAAAAGTCAAGGACAGTAAGAGAAAAAACAGATTTTTAAGTATAGCTTCCCTGGCAATTTATCATTTACCTTTAAGAAAGATGGACAGATAGACAGAAAGGGAGACAGAAAGAGAAATAGAGAGAAAAAATTAAAACTCAGACTATTTTTAAATACATTATCCAAAAAATGTCAAAAGGTAATTTGAATCAATGAACAATTAGGCAAATATGAAATTTCTGAAAACCTCTGGGCCTATGTTGATTTTTCTCTCCTAAAATGTCTACAAGTAGGAAAAAAGTTTTTTAATACCAGAACACCAGCAATTCTAAAGACTTGTCTTCTTAAAACAATTCAGCACTCTGCAGTAGTTAGTTCACAAAAATCCAACTACACATAAAGTATTCATAACACCTACATGCTACAAGACATACAACAAGTCTAAGTCACTTGGAAAGGTCAGGCCAAAAGTGGAACCAAATGAAACATGATCTGCAAGTTCCCAAAGACAATACACACATCTACTGTCCCACATCTACTACAGAGAAAACTGAGAAAAAGTTTAAATTTTTTTTTATTTTTTTTAATGTTTTATTTATTTTTCAGAGAGAGAGAGAGAGAGAGAGACAGCGTGAGCAAGGGAGGGTCAGAGAGAGAGGGAGACACAGAATCTGAAGACAGGCTCCACGCTCTGAGCTGTTAGCACAGAGCCTAACGCAGGGCTTGAACCCACGAACCAAGAGATCATGACCTCAGTGGAAGCCGGCCGTTCCACCCAGGCGCCCCAGTTTAAACTTTTTTCAAAATAAATTACTGCATGCGTTTTTAACTATTACTGGTATTTCACTTCAGACATAAATCCCGGCTAAGAAATATTATGACCTAGAGCCAATACACTGTAGAATTCACAAGAATGAGCTAGACTTTCTCTTCATCTGTTTAAAAGGCAAAGATTCTACTCAACCGTGCAAGTTCACTCTCAAACATAAGGGAAATAATATCTGAGATTAATAGAAAAGAAGTTGTCACTACTTAATCTGTATAGATAATCCACAATTTAGTACAAGAGCAAAACGAATGATTGTGCTACTTAGTAAACTGTTGGTTCGAACACATGGAGTTTTGTGGTTCACAGAACAAAAGAGATTCTTGGGCCAACAAGGTACTAAAGATCTCCATGCTCCATTTAAAGAAGGGAAAAAGAACACTGGAATAGAGAGATCAGAAAAATTGGCATGCATTCTATTTTATATCAAAGTAATGAGGAGTCCCAACATCCTGTTAAAATGTATTAAAAGGAAATATCAGAAAACGTAATCAAACGGTTAGCATATCAGATTTAAAGTTTTAGGGACTTGAGCAGAGAATCGTATTCAGTTCTTACAATATAAAGCGTAATATAATTCCCTGTGCAATGAAACATAACTTACCTGTTATCCTGGACTCATTTTAAAATAAAGACAACCTCCTTACAAGACCTTCTAGGTAAAATGGGTAAATAGTATGGGTAAATAAAATCTAAATTATACTACGTTAAAGCTGTTTAAAATTTTTTAAAAAGTTATAGGACACATATTGATCACAATATGCCAAGTAAGCTACACAGTATCTTTACCACAATGTTTTCCTTAAGAGGTGTACACACTGGGCTCCATTTTCAGGTGACAGAACCTTCTACAAGGGGACAAGTTATACATTACATTTACCAATTATATATATCAATGGCCTTCCAAACAAGCATTTTTAAGACTGAATTACATACAAATGGTTTTTCACTTCCATGTGTCCACATCCTTCCAAATCATGGAGTTTTTCATCAATACGTACATACAGCAGCACACACACACAGGCTAATTCTCTTACACTCCGAATTCTCTTCAAAAATCCATTCTCACCTAGTCCCACTTTCAAAATCCTGCTTTAACTCCCTTACATTGCTCTTCCTCTTCCTCAAGTTGAATCGGAGCATCTTTTACTTTGTTAGCATTCCAATCCACTTTCTAACAAAAGGGGAATGTGTGAAGGGCAGATCTTTACTCCATTCCTTCTGAGACCACAAGACAATTTTTTCCTAGCTCAAGCTAGCCATTCCAGAACTCCAAGCATAGGATTCCAAAATTTCGACCTCCTAGAACATGAGGTCAGGTCAAAAAGAGGCTGTCTAGTTCAAACACTGACGGTTCTAATAAGCAGCCACTGTTTACAATACATACGATTCGTAGCCTCTGCCTAGAGGTCTCATTTCATAGTCAGCTATCTCCAAATTACCTTCTCCTGTCAAATCCTAATGCTGCAAGTCGTTCTGCTGTGTCGTCTGGGCAGACAAAACTTGTAGGGAAACTACTCTTTAAGACTTCTATCCTTGAAAGCTGAACTCTTTGGAGAGTTGGTAGAAAGAATACAGCTGTGATCCACTAACAACGGGCATCCATTCCATACCAGGGGACGACTCCTTTATTTTTTTTTTTTTTAAGCCACATGCTGACTTAGACCCTATGCTGTCAGATCCTCACTCATACCAAGTGAGCCATTAGTTGAATTCTCAACTTCCTATGTGAATAATAGTAACAAAAATAACCAAAAAAATATTAAGGCTTAGGAAGACTATTCCTAGTGGTCCATGCAAATAACCTAATATATGAATATTTCCATAGTAACCAGGCAGGAAAAGTAAAATTGTGAATTACTGGCAAGGTGAGGAAGTACTTTTAAATAATTACCTTAAGCCTATAGTTTTCTAGCACACAGGATACATATAAAAAGTACAAGCTTATAAAATCAGCCTGAAATGCCCACACAAGCAGGAGAGTTAACAGATTAACAGATATAGTTCCTATTTTAATGTGCAAAAGACCTTGTTTCCTCTTAAAAAAAAAAAGCAAAACAAAAACCCCTATGTTTAACATTGAACCTTAGAATAATGCTAAGATTCAACTAAACCCATAAGCTGATGGTCACCCTTGTATGTACTACAGTCTGCAAATCATCAGAACAGAATTTATTTTCACTACAATTTCCAGATGGACTTCAGAATCTTCAGATAAAAGGCATCACTTCCGGCTACAGAAGAAAGAATTTCTCCAAGAAAACTCTGGGTTACACTTAGAAAAATGTTCTATTCAGCACATAACTTAATATCTCATTGTAAATACTCATTAGCAGTATGTGTAATTTAAGTCAAAAACCTAAATGTCAGGATATTTTTAAGTAATTCTTTAAAAGCCTAGGTAAACAAAGTCTTTGTTCTCTCTTTATCTTCAGATACAATCCACATAAAATTAGCAATAGAGACAAACATGTTTTATGAACTTTAACACACTATACATATATAAACAAACACCAGTGGTGACGGTTAAGGAATATGAAGGCTAGACTAAAGAGGTATGTGTGGGGGCACCTGGGTGGCTCAATTGGTGAGGCATCCAATTTCGGCTCAGGTCATGATTTCACAGCTCATGGGTTCCAGCCCCGCATCAGGCTCTGTGCTGACAGCTCAGAGCCTGGAGCCTGCTTCAGATTCTGTGTCTCCCCCTCTCTCTGTGTCTTTCCCCGCTCACCCTGGCTCACTCACTTGCTCTCTCTCAAAAAATAACCATTTAAAAAAAAACTCTTTAATAAAAAAATAAAGAGGTATATGTGGAAGGCAAGAGTCATACGCTAAGAAAGCTGATGATTTTTCATTGAATTCCACTAGAGATTCTAGAACAGAAACACCAAGTGTTTTATTTCGGGGTTGTGGAGATGGGCAAATGGGTGAAGGGGACAGGAGACACAGACTTTCAGTTATGGACTGAGTGAGTCACGGGAATGAAAGGCACAGCACAGGGAATGTAGTCAATGGTCTTGTCACAGCACTGTACGGTGACAGGCAGGAGCTACACTGGTGTTGAGAACCGCAAGCACAAAGAGCCGTCAAATCCTATGTTGTACACCGGAAACTAACGTAACATGTGTGTCCACTAAAATTTTTTAAGTTTTTTCTGGAAACAGAGCACTAGTATTGCCCTATTACTGTTAAGATTAAATGAGGGAACACAGAGAAGGCCCTTGGCCTGGGCCCACCACATGGTAAACCCCAAATGCATGTAGGTAATTATTGTTGTTGATCAAAACAGAAAAGCAAGAAAATGACGATGTTATATTTATGTTCCCCCTGGGGGGTGACTTCACATTTATGATGAAGGAGGTGGACCTGGACCAAGTGGCTCTCAGCTGACAGTGCCATCTCTAACTACAGTAACAGCTTACTTCCAACTCCCAACTCTGTGCTGAAATTAAGAAAGTGAGCATAGTCCTATGTCATGGATTCCCGTGGGACGTATTCCCCCTTTCTCTTGCCTCTAGAAAGAGAGAAAGACAGACAGACAGACAGACAACCAGGCTTCTAATTAACAGTATTGCACATAAAACAGTCCTAAAAGTCTTTCAGGAGAAATTTAAAATGCTGGGCAGCAAAAAAATAAAAAATAAAAAAACACCCAGTAAAACCTATCTAATATTAGGTTTCCATACTGACCTGCCTTTAAAAGTTATCAAGTTTGAGAGACTACACAGCATAACGCAAGGAGCAGAGGCCGTGCTGACAGCAGCCATGCCTCAAGGTCCGCTCTAGCACACATCAGTCGAGTGAAGGTAGATGACGGGTCTTCCTTCTCTTCTCCCAACCTCAAAATATGGTCTTAAAATATGCAGTCACCTCCCACCAAGGTTATTTAATCTGGTCCTTGCAATAACCTCTGTGAAATGCCTAACACACAGCACACTTTCAACCAATTCAATTCCCTTGCCTGGAAATGTGGACAAAAACCCTGATTTCACATAGGTGACCTAATATTTTGTCTTTAATAAAAGAATATTAATTATTTTATTTTTTTAATGTTTATTTATATTTGACAGAGAGAGACAGAGGTGAGTCGGGGAAGGGCAGCGAGGGAGGGAGACAGAATCTGAAGCAGGCTCCAGGCCCTGAGCTGTCAGTACAAAGCCTGACACAGGGCTCAAACTCACAAACCAGGAGACCCTGCCCTGAGCCAAAGTCGGACGCATAACCAACTGAGCCACTAGGGCACCCCTGACTAATTCTCAGAGAAGTAAAATATGCATTTTTCATTTAGTTTCATTTTGAAGAAGCTGGAGGTCTACTGCTTTTTCAGAATCCCACACAATTAGTCTACTTATCTTAATATCTTTTATTATAGAGATAAGCTCAAGATATTAATGTGAAATGTCATGGTAACCAGTTCATAAAGAAAACAGATAAAAAAGCAGGCATAGAAAACTATGTGCATTCATACTTTAATTATGTACAAGTGTGATTTCCAAAATCTCCAAGTACAAACACAAAAATGTAGCTTCAATGTCCTTAAAATTCTACTGACCCCCAAGTGTGGTCCTTGAATGTATTCTTGACACAAACATCTGCGTATATGAATCTGACATATCCCATTAATCTCAGTCTGAAAATTTTAAGCTATTTCTTTTTTTTTTTGAGAGAGCACAAGCCAGGAAGGGACAGAAACTGAGGGGACTGAGGATCCAAAGCAGGCTCTGTGCTGACAGCAGCGAGCCCAATGTGGGGCTCGAACCCACAAACCATGAGATCATGACCTGCGATGATCATCAACCAACTGAGCCACCCAGACAACCCTAAAAAGCTATTTCAAGTTAAATGGCCAGGTCCAGGAAATATGCTTATACTTCAGACATTCAATTTTAGTATCTCCTATACCATAAAAACTACTACTTATTTCCACAAGGAGATTCATTTTCTTAACTCGAACATAAAATGTTGTATTCTGATAGATTCAAAAATCAACAAAATATTAGCAAATTAAATCCAATAATATATTTTAAAAAATCATACACCACAATCAAGTGGGATTTGTTCCCGGGATGCAAAGGTAGTTCAATATTCAGAAAACAATCAACGATCAACATGACATGTCACATCAATAAAAGAAAGAATAAAAATCATGTGATCATTTCAAAAGATGCAGAAAAAGCATTCGACAAAGTACAACGTCCATTCATGATAAAAAACCCTCTCCAAAGTGGGTCTAGAAAGAGCATACCTCACATGATAAAGTGCATATATGACAAACCCACAGCCAACATCATACTAAATTTTTAAAACCTGAGAGCTTTTCCCCTAAGATCAGGAACAAAACAAGAACATGCTCACTCACCACTTCTACTCAACACAGTACTGGAAGTCTCAGCCACACCACTCAGAGAACACTAAGAAATAAACAGCATGCAAATCGGTAAGGAGGAAGTAAAACTCTCACTATTTGCAGAGGACATGATACTCTATAGAGAAAACCTGAAAGACTCCACCAAAACACTACTAGAGCTGATGAATGAATTCACTAAAGTCACAGGATACAAAACCAATGTACAGAAATCTGTTGCATTTCTACACACTAATAATGAAGTTGCAGAATGTCAAATTTTAAAAAATCCCACTTCAACTGCATCGAAAACAAGAACGTATGTACAAGTAAACTTAACCAGAGGCAAAAAAAAAAAAACCTGTACTCTCAAAACTGAAAAAAGAAATTGAAGACAACGTAAAGAAATAGAAAGACATTCCATGCTCATGCATTAGAAGAACGAATATTGTTAAAATGTCTAAACCACCCAAAGCAATCTACATATTCAATGCAATCCCTATCATTGCATTAAATATCAAATATCAATAGCATTTTTCACAGAACTAGAGCCAACCCTTTAATTTGTATGGAACCACAAAAAGACCCCAAATAGGCAAAGTAACTTTGAAAAATAAATATAAAACTGGAGGTATCACAATTCCAGGTTTCAAGTTATATGACAAAGTAGTAATTAAAACAGTATAATCTGGCATAAATATACACAAATAAACCAATGGAACAGAACACAAAACCCAGAAATAAACCTACAATTATATGGTCAACTAAGCTTCAACAAAAGAAGAATAAATATCCAATGAGAAAGAGTCTCATTAACAAATGGTTCTGGGAAAGGTGTGGATAGCCACACACACAGAAGAATAAAGCTGACCACTCTCCTTCACCATCCACAAAAGTAAACTCAAAATAGGACGCCTGGGTGGCTCAGTCGGTTAAGCGACCGACTTCAGCTCAGGTCATGATCTCACGGTTCGTGGGTTCAAGCCCCGCATCGGGCTCTGTGCTGACAGCTCAGAGCCTGGAGCCTGTCTTCAGATTCTGTGTGTCCCTCTCTCTCTGACCCTCCCCTGCTTGCGCTGTCTCTCTCTCTCTCAAAAATAAATAAAACATAAAAAAAATTTAAAACAAAAAAAGTAAACTCAAAATAGATGAAAGTCCTAGATGTGAGCCCTGAAACCATAAGGTTGAAGAGAGCACAGGCAGTAATTTCTTTGACATCAGCCAGAGCAACATTTTTCTAGATAGATGTCCTGAAGCAAGGTAAATAAAAGCAAAAATAAACTTTGGGACTACACCAAAATAAAAAACTTCTGCACAGCAAACAAAACAATCAACAAAACTGAAAGGCGGCCTACAGAATGGAAGAAGATACTTGCAAGTGATATTTCCAATAAAAGCTTAGTATCCAAAATATATAAAGAATTGATAGAACTCGACACCCAAAAAATAAATAATCCAATTAAAAAATGAGCAGGAGACACAAATAGACATTTCTCCAAAAACGAAATACAGACTGTCAAGAGACACATGAAAAGATGCTCAACATCACTTATCATCAGGGAAATGCAACTCAAAACGACATGTGCTATCACCTCACACCTGTCACAATGGCTGAAATCAAAAACACAAGAAACAACCAGTGTTGGGAAGGATGTGGAGAAAAAGGAACCTTCCTGCACTATTGGTTGGCATGCAAACTGGCACAGCCACTCTGGAAAAGAATATGGAGGTTCCTCAAAAACTTAAAAACAGGACTACCCTATGATCCAGTAATCACACTCCTGGGCATTTACCCAGAAAATATGAAAACACTAATTCAAAGGGATACATGTACCCCTATGTTTACTGTAGCACTGACAAAAACCAAACTATGGAAGCAGCCCAAGTGTCCATCGAACGATGAATGGATAAAGGAGAGGTGGTGAATACATACAGTGGAGTATTATTCAGCCATACAAAAGAATGAAATCTTTCCATTTTCAACAACATGGATGGAGCTAGAGAGTATTATGCTAAGCAAAGTAAGTCAGAAAAGACAAACACCATTTGATCTCACTTACAGTGGAATTAAAGAAACAAAAGGCAGAGGAAAATAAGAAAGAGAAACCAAGAAACAGACTCAATTATAAAGAACAAACTGATGATAACCAGAAGGGAGGTGGGTGGCGGGATAGGTGAAATAGGTGATGAGGATGAGGATTAAAGAGTACATTTAACATGATAAAATAACAAACACGTAAATGTTATTCTCACCTAACATTACCACAAAGCATTTCTAAACTATAAATTATAAAAGTTCTTTTAATAAAGCAGGTCCTACATCGCTGTGTTATGAAAAAATACATTAAGAAGAGCTTGACCATTTACTAAAATAACTTCTAACATGTAACACACAATATGAAGGCTTTTCCTTTGCCAAAAAACAATCAATTTTTCATCCTAGGAACCCATGTCTAGTTCATTTTCATGTCTTCATATGTCCTAGCACCACTCTAACACACATCATGTTCAGACAACACTTGCTGAATGAATAAATGATATACAAATACAAAAAGAAATTATCAAGAACTGTAAAAGCTAATTTAAAAATTATTTCTCTGGGGCACCCGGGTGGGTCAGTTGGTTAAGTGTCTGACCCTTGATTTTGGCTCAGGTCATGATCTCACGGTCATGAGACTGAGCCCTGTGTCTGGCTCCATGCTGGGCAAATAACTCACATTATTTTCATCTGTCTATGAACTAGAACTTCAATTGATGGCCTTGCAACAGACTTTCTTCCACTAAATCAAAAAGCACATGCTACATTCATTCATTCACAGCAGGCACAGCTACAAACTAAACTACGTCTCTCTGAGCCTCTCTCTCTCTCCCTCTAGCGTAGCTCTGTCTAAAATATCTCTAACACAGCTCTACCTAAATGAGAGCTGTCCCTAAAGCCGTCACCTTGGGGAGACCATGCCTTTATTCCACTACTGGACTAAGCAACTGGTTATAAATTCTTTGATGAAATTACAGTCGTGAAATTCTGAAGTGATCCAAAAAGCAGAAGTGTCACTGCTATAAACATTTATGAAATCTCTTCTGTAACAGTTTTCATAATCAATTAAGATTTTAAAAATGCCTTACTTTTAACTAAAACAGTGTGGTTCAACATTGTATCACGTACTTTATTTATTACTTATTGGCTTCAAATGAACTGTGACCATTCAAACATTAAATGCACTCTGAAGATATGAAGATCTGCCACGAATGAGGACACTGAAAATACTTTCCCAACATCTCCAAAGAAAGAATCCAAGAACAATATCCAAAGGTAGCCTTACTGGGGGAAAAACGTTCAGTCTACAGAAACTGCTTACTTGAAGAGACAACACTCGTGGAATGTATGCATTCAAATCCTATTTCTTTTAAAAGCCATGGTGTCTATAGGGACAGCTTCATGGTTTTCCCTGACACTAACTGTATCATGCATCCATGTACCCAGGATGCAACTGACTGTTCTGATTTTTAGGGAATGACACTCTTTCTTATCAGCAAGTTTCATTCTTTGAAATGAGAAACAAGCAGGCACTGTTTTGTGAGTTATGAACCACCTATTCTCTCAAAATAAAAAGGGTTTGAAAGAAGCAATGGACAAGAGCTAACTGGTCTGAGTAAGCAGCCTCTGTGAGATTTTACTACAGAATAATTATATTCCTGGATTCACACAAGTAAAAGCAATTTCAAGTACAGACCCATATAATCTCTTTTGTCCCCAAATAGTAAAAATATCTACTACTGTAACTGAGAGCTAATTTTGAATTTACTGTATACTGAGTTCAATAATCTGTATGTATTTTACATAATCTATATTTTATACCTATTTTGCATCAATTATACAGTTAAAAAAATTTTAGGTGGACATTTGATTAAAGAACATTTTAAATTATTTAGTAATAATAATTTTTATAAACTCCCACTATTCCACAATAATGAAAAAGACTAATGGCACAGACAATCCAGCATTCATCTCATATATTTAATGTAAGTATAAAATCTGTAGAGATTTCTTTATTTAAGAAAAAAAATGTCAATGTTCATTCATTTTGGAGAAAGACAGAGAACGAGCAGAGGAGGGGCAGAGAAAGAGAGGGAGACACAGAATCTGAAGCAGGTTCCAGGCTCTGAGCTGTCAGCACAGAGCCTGATACAGGGCTCGAACCCCAAGACCATGAGATCATGACCTGAGCTGAAGTCAGATGCTTAACTGACTGAGCCACCCAGGTGCCCCAGAAATTTCCTTTTTAAATGTTTGACAGTAGCTACTATTGTTCATACTTTCTGGGCCTACAGCACCTGACCAGTGAGAAAAGGGACTCTAAGTCCACTATGTGCAAGTCAGACTAGAATTAAACATGGACTATAAATTTCTAAAGTGGGAACAATCAACAGTAAAGTTAATACAAATATACACTAGTAATGAAACTATATAAAAATAGTATACCACATTAACAAGAAAAATAAATTTCATATTCAAGTAGCTGCTTCTTTATTTCTCCCTTTTTACTATATCCAAATAAGAAGCTAAAACTGGGGGTGCCTCCTCGGTGGCTCAGTGGGTTCAGCATCCAACTCTTGATTTCGGCTCAGGTCATCATCCAGGGTCCTCGGATCAAGCCCCATGTCAAGGTCCACGCTGAGCATGGAGCCTGCTTAAGATTTTCTCTCTCCCTCAAAAAAAAAAAAAAAAATTCTCTCTCCCTCTGCCCCTCTGCCCTCTCACATGCTCTCTAAAAAATTAAAAATTAAAAAAAAAGCTAAAGTTGGATATACATAACAAAACTTAGTATTCTTGTATAAATGCATCAGGACTATTGTTTTACTATTACTTTATCATTTAGAAAAGTACTGTAATAAGATCAAATACAAACTGCTAATGGACTAAAAGTAAAATATGTTAGATATTTAACACTACCTAGGAAAAGCCAAGCTCATTTTTTTTAATGTTTTAGGAAATTACCTGATAGACTATTGTCTTAATACTCCACACCATCAGAATGTATCAAGGCAAACCCAAGCTAACTTAATACTAAAAATTACTAATGAATCCAGAAGAATAATCCTTTTTTTTTTAGAGAAATAATTCTAAAAACACATTTTTTTAGAATTTTGGTGCTTTTATCTAAAGAACAATATTATTCAGGCTGATTTTGCAGTCTAGAGGACAAGTTATCAAAAACACAGTGTGATCTATTAAGCCATTAGGATCATTTAGTTGCTGAAGGAAGCACTGCTAGGGAAGAAGGAAGTTTCCAATCCTCCCATATCCTCACAGACCATCTAGAGGCTAAGACTTTGCCAGTCACACAGGTAAAGGCAACCGTGACATACAGGATAGTGGTCAAGAGCAGTGATTCGGGGTAACAAGAGACTTCACTGTCTGTGTGATTTAAGGTAGGACACAACCTCTCCATTCTCGTTTGTAAAGTCGGGATGCCAATATTTCCCCATCTACCAAAGGCTAAGCCAGGTGACATATATAGAGCATGGGGCCAGTGCCTGTCACAAAGCTTTCAAACCATGGCCCCATTCCATATACTTGCTGACAGACACAGTAATATAGACACGCGTATGTGCCGGTTTCTACATATACATTCTTCCTAGCTCTGTCCCGACAGCACCAAGACGCACGGACACTTCATCGTGGCAATGAGCTCACTGTCTGTCCACAAAGCCCGTCTGGCTCAAAACACCCTTCTTTTAATGAAAGCGATCAGGACTCCCTGGAAGAATAGTTGCTCCCAAGGCTTGGGAAGAGAAAATATGAGACAAGCACATCTTGCAGCAGTAGAAAACAGAAAGAATGGGGGCCTGCTGAAAAGACACAGGAGTCAGGTTGACAAGGTCCATGCCAAATCTGGAACAAGATGAGCAGCAAAATTATAACAGTCCTGGACTACACCCACAGGAGCGATGAATAAGCATGTAAGTCCACACCGATACACGTAAATAAAACCAGGGAGAAAGGATCGTCTTCCTTACAGAAGAATTCTAATTAATAAGCGTGGAGGAAAGGAAGAAAATAGAGAATCACCATTTAACAAACAGCAATGACTACTGCAGACACGATCCAGGGACAGCAACTAAAATCATCAGATTCTGAAACTAGCAGAGAAAAGATTGAGGGGAAACAGGTGATCTATTAATTACAAAGGGAAAAAACACTAACTTAACTGTGGAGAAGTCTGGCAGACCTGGCCCGCTGGTTATAAGACATATCAACCCATTATCATCTCCCGGATATGATGCACCTAGAACTCAATGTGTTCTTCTTGACAAGAATGCATAAGTAACCTTACTCTGATCAGGAGAAGATACTCAACAAGCCCAAGTTGAGGGACATTCTATAAAACAGCTAATAACTAATCAGCTTTCCTCAGCAGTCCACAGACATAAAAGACAAGGAAAAAATGAGGAACAGTCAACTGGAGGAGACTCAGGAGACGTTATAAATAAACATAAAGTGAGATGCTAGATTGGATTCTGGAACAGAACGTCAATGGGGAAACGGGCATGATTCACATAAGACCTGCAGTTAGGTAAAAGTACTGTCCTAATGTTAACCTCCCAGTTTATTAATTAATAGCGTAATTATGTAAGATGTCAGTACTAGAGGAAACTGGGTAAAGCACATATGCAAACTGTAATATTACTACTTTGCTGTAAGTCTAAATTTATTTCAAAGTAGTTTTTTGAAGTATTTTTAAAATAATGTATCTGTAATTATCTAGAGTGTATAAGAGCTATCATTTTGTTTTGCTTTAAAATCCTTAAGTTATGCTAAAACATGCTTTAACTGCTGAAGCTAAAATACGTATCTCTAAAGAACTCAGCCCTGAAAAATTTAATCAGTAAAATACACTAAAGATCCCATTACCTGTAATTTCATATCCATAAGCAGCTAGTTGTCCAGCCATATATTCTCCATCCGAATTATTGTGAGAACAACCCCATGTTCGCATCCAAATTTTCTGTATGCCTGGAATAGTGCTATTAATCAATGAGAAAAAAAAAAGTAAGTCTCATTTAGGGATTTTTAGAACAAAAAACACTCAATGACTTCTGGGCATATTATGCAAAATCACACGGCAACCTATTCACCATCTATTCATGAAATGCACCAACTTAATCCATAATTGATTGTTACACCAAAAATCTAAAATCAAGATAAAACAGCCATAGAATTCTACATTATGACTCTCTACATAAAAATATCTTCCTTTTCTCTGCATTATATTTTAAATTCAGTACTAATGTACTATCACTAAGTTAAACTCATAAAAAGGTAAACACAAATAACAATAGAAAAGAAACAGAAGCAAATAAAGAAAAACTAAGGACATCCACCCGCTCACGGACTCCTATATAATAGTTACAATCTTTATAATTTACAGATACAAATAACTGAATCAAAACAGAAAAACCATCACTCCACGGCATAATTAAAAGTACTCCATATATAAAAACAGAGTTAGAAAGGAAAAAAAGGTCTTTCAACTTGGAGTGCCCTAATAATTTAAGTTTAAATAGAAGTTACCTTAAAGACATATTTAGAACAAATTCAATAAACTTCAGTCATTAAAATGAAGAAAAGTTTAAATTCAAGCAGACTTTAAAAACTTACAAACAGAATCTAGTGAATTAAAACTTTCAACAATTTACTATCTAAACAAATATATGTAAGCATGTTAAAATTATACAACCGCATAATCCTTTCTAGCTAGATTGTATTGGAATTTCACAAAATTACAGACCTAATATGATAACACAATAATTTATTTGTGCCCAATAACGTACCAACTACAGAGGTATCAAAGAGATCCTGGGCCATGGAGGCAGGCACTGGGGGAGGGGGGGGGTGCAGGGGGAGCCGTGGTTCCTATGTTTATGACAAATACTGTCCTTGACCTGGTCGGTCTTCAAGAAACATGCCATCTGACATCTTTTTATTTTTTAATCAATTACTTTGCTAAATGCAAAACCATTCAAATAAAAAATATCTCCTCTCCAAAGTTCAAAAGACTTTTAGAAAGAGACATTATATATACCACAAAGACCAGCAGCACCAGTTTCTACCCTGGTGGGATACTGAATATAATCTCAAAACAAGAGCTTACCTATCGCTTGGTGGACTGTTTTCCTCTTGCACATATTTTTGGGTGTTTCGCTTTCGCACCTTTGGAACAACGTGCTTCCGTGAAAAATGCCTATCCTGTGGCTTTAAATCTTCCTGCGACACGATGTCTTCTATGTCGTCCAGAAGGGTATCACAGGAGGCAGAAGGCATCTTCTCTGTTTCAGAAAAAAGTTACAAACAACAGGCATATGAGTCCCTCAAAAATCTCTTTCACATGTATCACCTATGAAATATTCTTGCTAATCTTGAATCTAATAAAGCCTTCAGATTTAACTTCAAGTTACAGAAAATGCAAAAGATAAAGAAACACAAGGAAACAATCAGACAAATCCTACTGATAATGGGACATCTCAAGGTTCAACTGAAACTATATTTGTGATACAAATCAGTATCACAGGGAAAAAAAAAGAAGAAAGACTTCACGGTGAACGAGTTAGAAGCGTAACTACATGCAATTCACGTTCTTGACTCTGTGTCACATTGTCCAACGGGCTGTAAGATATTCTGGGAACAACTAGGGACATCAGAATATGAAGTGGGTGTCAGATAATATTAGGATATTACTGTAAATCATTAGATACAAAGTACTGATATAAACTATTGTCCTTCTGTTTAAAAATCTTATTTCTGACATCGTAAACATGATTTTACTTTTTATTTAATATTTTTTAAAAATCTTTTTATGGAGCGCCTGCGTGGCTAAGTCAGTTAAGCATCTGAGATTTCAGCTCAGGTCATGATCTCACAGTTCGATTCATGGGATCGAGCCCCGTGTCAGACTCTGCTGACAGCATGGAGCCTCTCTCTCCACCCCTCCCCAACTCGTGCGTGCTCTCTCTCTCTCTCTCTCTCTCTGTCTCTCTCAAAACAAACTTTTCTAAAAATCTTCTTTGTATAGATGAATATAGAATATGCGGAGGTTAAATACCATTATGTCTATAATTTACTTTAAAACAATAAAAATAGGTCAAAACATACAGGGAAAACATTCACAGGTCTTAAATCTAAGACACATATATTGGTGTTCAGTATCTTATTCTACTTTCCTGAATGTTCAAAACTTTCTAATTAAGAAAAAAAAACGTGGACACTGCTTTCAGGAAGATAGAACAGGTGTACTTTTCCCTATCCGTCCCACTAACTACAATGAAAACTACGGGCATGATATATAAAATAAACATCAGAAGACTGTGAAAGGTAGAGAGAAGGCCGACTGGCTGGGGACCCTGGAACTCGAGGACCAACACAATGGTGAGTTACCTGGGGTTTCTTTCACCTCCTCCATCCCAGACTTGGAGCTGAAGAAGCCCGCAACCCAGAATCACCAACAGATACAGACAATAAGCCCATTCTCTTTTCAAAGAACCAGAAAAGGGACAGCCTGGCAAGACAAAAACTTTCAGACAACAACGATTCTACCGCATAAAACAAAACAAAGCCCCACAAAACACAAAACCACAGTCCCACCTCTTGACTTCTGCTTTTATGAGGCCATAATGAGGCACCCCAGCCACCCAGGCAGAACCGGAGGCGGCCACATAGGAACCCTGGACTCGCCAACCAGCCGACCAAGCAGTAAGTCCCCTCACCCCCACAGCAGTCAGCGAAGACCAAACCAATGTACAAGTTTATAATTACATTCCTATCACAATCCAAGCAAGATGTTCACAGTCCAAGCAAGATGTTTTATAGACATAGATAAGATTGTTCTAAAATTTATATGGACTGGTAAATAAAATAAAATAAAATATCTGAAACAATTGTGAAAAAAGAATAAAGTGGGCGAACTGAGCTGCCCAATTTGAAGACTTATTACACAGCTAGAATAATCAAGATGTGTGGTGTTGGTGGGAGCACAGGAATATGAATCAACAGAACAGACAGAGAACCGAAAGAGACCCACACAAATATGCTCAAGCGACCTTTCACAAAAGTACAAAAGCAATTCAGTAAAAGAAAGATAACCATTTCCATTTGTGCTGGAGCAATGGGACATTTACAGACAAAAACTGAACCCCAATCTAAGTTTCACACCTTACACAAAAACTAATGCAAAATGTGTCATGAACTTAAACATAAAACATAAAAATATAAACTTTTAGGAAAAACTGTAAGAGAAAATCTTCTAGACCTAGATCTAGATGAGGAATTTTTGGGCCTGATACCAAAAGCATGATCCATAAGAAGAAAAATTAATAAATCCAGATACCATCAAAATTTCAAACCTTTGCTCTGCAAAAGACCCGTTTAAGAGAGGATAAAAAGTCAAGCTACACAGGGGCGCCTGGGTGGCTCACTCGGTTAAGCGTTCAACTTTGGCTCAGGTCATGGTCTCAAGGTTCCTGAGTTCAAGCCCCACATCGGGCTCCGTGCTGACAGCTCAGAGCCTGGAGCCTGCTTCAGAGTCTGTGTCTCCCCCTCTCTCTCTCTGCCTCTCCCTGCTCATAATCTCTGCTCATAATCTCTCTTTCTCTCTCTCTCTAGCCCCTATCCTTCTCTCTCTCTCAAAATAAACATTAAAAAAGTTTTTAAAGAAAAAGTCAAGCTACAGAGTAGGAGAAAGTTTTTGCAAACCACCACTTATCTGACAAAGGACTGGTATCTAGAATTCAAAATGTAGTTCAAAAAAAAAAAAAAAAACAATGAGAAAATGAATAAAAGACCAAGACATTTCACCTAAGAGGATATAAAGAAGGCAAGTAAGCATACAGTCAACATTACTGGCCATCAGAGAAACACTAACTCCAACCACAACAGGGTATCACTACACACCTACCCAGAGTGGTTAAAATAAAAAAACAGTGACAACACTAAATGCTGACAAAGATGCAGAGAAACTAGATCACTCATACAATCCTACAGGAAACATAAAATGGCAGTTACTCTAGAAAACAGCTCGGTATTTTCTTAAAAAACTAACCGTGTAACTCCCGTGTTACTTCTGAGGGTTAGCCAAGAGAAATAAAGACTTACATTTATTTCTCACAAAATCTAAACCCAAATGCTTATAGCACCTTTCTTTGTCAAAACCTGCAAACACCCAGATGCCCCTCCGTGGGCGGCACAGTTAAACTGTGGTGCATCTGTACCAGGGAATACTACCCAGCAGTAAAAAATGCACCACTGGTACATACCACAGGCTGGATGAATCTCCAGGGAATCGTACAGCGTGAATACAGTCAGTCCCAAAAGGTTCTGTACTCTATGGTTACATTTATATAACATACTTGAGCCTGAAATAACAAAAGTTACAGAAATGGGGAACGCAATAGACACCAGGGATTAAGGAGAGGGTGGGGCAGGAGAGAGGTGAATGGGACTATCAACAGTCAACAGGAGAGGTCCTTGGAGCGATGGAAATGTCCTTCATCCCGACTATATTCAACGTCAGTACCCTGGTTGTGATACTCTATTGCGGTTTTGCAAGATGTCACCACTGGGGAAAAGTGGATAAACCATACAGCATATCCACATAACTTTTACTACTGTAAGTGAATCTGTAATTATATTAAAATACAGTAATTAAAGGAAAAGATCACCTGGAAAGAAAAAGGAATGGGCACTTGAGTACTTTAACTGGTGCTACTACTTGCACTGTGTACAGACGTCAAGCCAGTGCCTCACGGGGTCATCTCATTAACCACTCCCAACGCAGGGAGTCTGGTGGTGTTACCGTCCTCACTTTAAAGAGCCATGTGAAACACAGGGGAGCTAACTTACCCAAAGAAGATCAACAGCAATCCCATGCCAAATGGGCCCCGGCCCATAGCCTATGCGGCACTCTAGTGCCTACTTCATGTGAGAACGACCACTGTGCCTCGGCTGGGCTGTCCAAACCAGTGTTAAGGATCCTGATACTCCCTGTTGGTCTCAAGCCCCTCTGATGAATTTTCCCTCTCCCATTTGCCAGATGCCCATCTCTCCATTCACAGCTTTCAATGAACAGAGCAGCTTTCCAGCCAGGATCATTTTGTGACCCCTTACCGCAATGCAGTCTTTACAATTACGACAAATGATACCCAGTAAGTCAGACAGACCTGTGTTCAATGCTCAGCCAATTTTACATTGTTAGTAATAACAAAAGATCAGAAATGACCTAACCTCATAAAGATTAAATTACAGTTAACATGTATACCACATGGTCGAGGTGAGGCTGTCAATCACAGGCCTTGTCCTTCCCTAGACACAGGAATGGGGCACGTGACACAAGCCTTCAGAGCGACCCATCCTCCTGGCCACCATAATTGGTTCGGGTTTGGACATGACAAGCCCAGACCACAAGGATCATCAGGAGGACTTCTATGCCACAACTAACAGGAGAGATGGGAGAATGTCAGTCTGGGGATACCAGGGGCCATGCTGCCTGCCACGGGGCAGACCCAAGAATGAAGCCTAACTGGAGCTGGAGAGACAAAGAGCCATACGAACATTATTTGAGCACCTGGTTCAAAGCCCTGCTCTGCCCCTTCATGTGAGCTGTAAGGTTCCCCTTGTGGCTTACATTAGTTTAAATTAGGTTTCCTGCTCTTGCAAACAAGAGCCCTGGCCAACTGAGCAAACTAGATTGAGGACAAATGAACCAGGTTAGTCTTTCTGAAATGGGTTCTATTTATTTGAAATACTATCTACCAGTGAAAAAACAGCTGTGTGGTCAAATAAATTTAGGAAATTCTGCTTCCTTACAGATTCCCAGTATGTATTAGTAGAGCAAAGACTGAAAACCTGCAGTAAAGAAACTAAAACTCATTTATCCTAAGAATTTTCTGAAAATTAAATTCTCACAGATCTCCTCCTAATGAGGCTACAGATGTACCAAAGGCAGAGGCCTGAGTGAAGCAGACCCTCAGATCCTCTCCCCCATCCTGCACAGATGGATGACTTCCTTCTACAGGGAAATGGTCCATGTACTCTGCCTAGCAATCTGTTACTATGAATGAACAGCTCACCCCACCCCCCCCAAGAACAATCCTTCTACTCTTCGTCAAGCACAGAATCCCAGCAATGACCACTCTTCCTCTATCATCACTGTCTCTCTACCCAATCATTACTGTCTCGATATAAACATGCTATTTCTCCCACTCAAAAAACAGAAACCTTATCTTAACCCCACCTCCTCTATGCACTATCTCAATCATATTTCTCTGCCTTAAAGAAAAACTCCGTGTCCATTTGCAATGATGTGGATGGATCTAGAAAGTACTATACTAAGCGAGTCAGCCCGAGAAAAGACAAATACCATATGATTTCACTCATATGCGGAATTTAAGAAGCAAACCAAAAAGCAAAAGGGAAGAAAAGAGATGAAGAGGCAAACCAAGAAACAGATTCTTAATGCTAGAGAACATACTGATGGTTACCAGAGGGGAGGTGGGTGGGGAGATGTGTGAATCAGGAGATGGGGAGCAAGGAGGGCACATGTGATGAGCACCGGGTGTTGTATGGGAGTGCTGAATCACTAACTGTACACCTGAAACTAATCTTACACTGTATGTTACCTGTACTGGACTTAAAATAAACACTTAACAGGGGCACCTGGGTGACTCAGTCGGTTAACCATCTGATTCTGGCTCAGGTCATGACCTCACTGCTTGTGAGTTCCAGTCCTGCAATGGGCTCTGTGCTGACAGCTCAGAGCCTGGAGCCTGCTTCAGATTCTGTCTCTGTCTCTGTCTCTCTGCCCCTTCCCTGCTCGTTCTCTCTCTCTCTCTCTCTCTCTCTCTCTAAAATTTAAAAAAAAAATTTTTTTAAGCTCAACAAATAAAAGAAAGAAAAACTCCTGCGAGTTCCCATTCAAGATGATGACGTAGGAAGACTCCGAAACTCACCTCCTCCACGGAACACATCGAAGTACACCTATTAATAGAACAATTCCTCCTGAGGAAGTGAGGGCTCACTGAGCAGCTACTCAACAACCAAAGACAGTTGTTGAACAGTGAGAGATGGAGATACGGTAACAAAGGGAATGCCCACCCGCGACACAATGAACTGCAGTGGGGTGGGACAGTACTGAGGGACCAGGAGCAGATCCCTCTGTCATTGGGTACAGGACAAAAAACCCAGTTTAATAGAGCAACTAGCATATAAAAGAGATAACACTAACCTCTGCCAAGCAGCAGAAGAGCTGCAGGAAAGCGCTCCAGGTCAGAGGGACTGGAGAACAACACATTCATGCTCCCACCCCACCTAAAAAGTCTCCACCTGAACAGGGTCTGAACATCATGACAGGCAGGTCCCAGCCTCTCAACAGACTGTGACTTCTGCAAGCCCAGGGTCCACAAGCCCACGCCAGCTCTCAGAAGAAAAGTCGCAGTTTGAAAGGGCCGAGAAGTGTGGGAATGCTCTCTCCCTCTCCGCGTCAAAACACAACTGAGGAAGGGTCTCGCTGCCCTAAGATGCGGATTCCAACACCAAAACTGGAGGGTCCCAATGCCGTAACTGGTGGGTGCGGTCATCACAGGGACCTTGTGAATTCAGTGAGCCCAGGGCCCACAAGCCCACACCAGCTGTCCTATGTTGCTGGGGCAAAGAAAACAAGCTACAGTTTTGTGTTTTATATGTGTTTTATGGCTTTTTTTTAACTTTCTAAAATTTGTCTTCTTTTCTTTACATTTTTTTCTTTTTGGTTTTGTTCTTTCCTCCTTTTTATTATTTTGTTTTCTTCTTCAAATTCTTTTTTCTAATTTAGTCTTTAAGAAGCCATTGTTTAAAATTTTTAAGTTTACTCATTTATTTTGAGAGAGAGAGAGAGAGAGAGAGTGTGTGTACGCGCACAAGTAGGAGAGGGACAGCAAAGAGGGGGAGAGAGAATCCCAAGCAGGCTCCACACTGTCAGCGCAAAGACCGATCATGGAGCCATGAGATCATGACCTGAGCCAAGAACAAGAGTCAGACATTCAACCGACTAAGCCACCCAGGCGTCCCTAAAAAGTCATAGTTTAAAAGAGTAACTAAGCACATATGGCCACAGCTCCACCCAACACAAGTCAGCAAGCACACACAGTCTGCATAGGATCTCCATACACAAGACCACTCTTTCAACTTTTGGAGAAATAACCATTTCATTCACCTAATCCATAGAAACAAACACAGAAAGTTAAGCAAAATGGGAAACAGAAGAATGGGTTCCAAAACAATAAAAGAAAACAAAAAAGCCTCAGTAAAATAATTACATGAAACAGACTTAAGCAATATGCCTGATAACGAATTTAAAGTAATGATCGTAAAGATCCTCACTGAGTTGGAGAAAAGAGTGGAAGAGCTCAGTGAGACTTCAAGAAAGAGAAAATATTAAAAATGACCAATCCGAGATGAAGAATACAACAACCGTAATGAAAACCACAGTAGAGGAAATCAACAGTACATTAAGAGGATGCACAAGAACATATCCGCAATCTGGAAGACAGTAACAGAGAGCACACAAGCTGAACAGCAATGAGAATAGAATTTTTATAAAATGAGAAAAGTTTAAGAGATCTTTGGATAACATCAAGTGAACAAACATTCACATTATAGGGGTCTCAGAAGAAAGGGAGAAAGGTGCTGAACTTATTTGAAGAAGTAAGAACTGAAAACTTCCCTCAACTAAAGAGGGAAATAGACATCCGGGTCCAAAAAGCAGAGAATTCCAAACAAGAGAAACCCAAGGAGGTCCACACCACAGCATATAATAATTAAAACATCAAAGGTTAAAGATAAAGAGAGAATCCTAAAAGCAGCAAGAGAGAAACAAAGAGTTCCCTAAAAGGGAAACCCCATAAGGCTAACCGCTGATTGCTCAGCAGAAATTCTGCAGGCCAGAAGAGCAAGGCGTGATATATCTGAAGCACTGAAAGGAAAAAACATACAACCTAACAAGATTATCATTCAGATTAAAGGAAAGATGAAGAGTTTTCCAGACAAACAAAAGTTAAAGGAGTTTATCACCACTAAACCAGTCCTACAAAGAATGTAAAAGGGACTTCTTTAAGTGGAAAAAAAATGGCCATATTAAACATAAGAAAAAGACATAAAATATGACAACATATACACAGAATGTGGAGAAGGGAGTAAAAAGGCAAAAAAGAAAAAGGAAAAAGATTTTCCATTTCTGTTTTTTTCTAGAATGTGTTTGAACTTAAATGATCATCAAATTAATATGAACTACTCTTTACTTAGCATGCTATAAATGAACTCCATGGTAACCACAAACTCAACCCATGATACACAAAAAATAAAGAGAAAGAAAGCCAAACAAGACACAACAGATATGTATCGATCTCAAAGAAAGAAAGCAAAAGAAAGGAAGAACTACAAAAACAACCAGAAAACAAAATTTTTAAATAGTAATAATTACACACCTATCAACAATTACTTTAAATGTAAATGTTCTAAATGCTCCAATCAAGACACAGAGAATGTTTTAAAAAAAAATTTTTTTTTAACACTGTATCCCACCTACAAGAGACTACCTTAGATCTAAAGACACACAGACTTGGGGCGCCTGGGTGGCTCAGTCGGTTAGGTATCCGACTTTAGCTCAGGTCATGACAGCTCAGAGCCTGGAGCCTGCTTCAGATTCTTTGTCTCCCTTTCTCTGTCTGTCCCTACCCCACTTATAAGGAAATAAACATTAAAAATAATAATAATAAATAATAAATAAATGATACACACAGACTAAAAGCAAAGGAGTAAAAAAACATTCACCATTCCACCATATGGAAGCCAAAAAAAAAAAAGAAAGAAAGAAAAAAGCCAGGGTAGTAATACTTCTATCAGACAAAATAGACCTCTTTAAAACAAACACTGTTAAAGACACAAAAAAAGGGCGCTGGCATTCCATAATGATAAAAGGATCAATCAATCCAACAAGAAATATAACAAGTGTAAGTATCTATGCACCCAACACTGGAGCAAGTAACTAGATAAAACAAATATTAACAGACAGAAGGAGAGCAATTAATGGTAATACAACAACAGCAGGGGACTTTAACACCCCACTTACATCAATGGATAGATCATCCAGACAGAAAATCAACAAGGAAAGAAAGTATTTGAATGATACATTGGAGCAGATGGACATAACATACACAGAATATTTCATCCAAAATAACAGAATACACATTCTTTTCAAGTGCACATGGAATATTCTCCAGAATAATAGGCCATAAACACAAGCCTCAATAAATTTAAGAAGACCGAAATCATACCATGCATCTTTTCCAACTACAACGGTCTAAAACTAGAAATAAATCACAAGAAAAAAACTGTAAAAAACACAAACACATGGAGACTAAACAACATGCTACTAAACAACCAATGGGTCAAGAAAACAATCAAAGAAAAAATTTTAAAAATACATGGAGACATGGGGTGCCTGGGTGGCTCAGTCGGTTGAGCGTCTAGCTTCAGCTCAGGTCATGATCTCACGATTTGTGGGTTCGAGCCCCGCATCAGGCTCTGTGCTGACAGCTAGCTCAGAGCCTGAAGCCTGTCTTCAGATTCTGTGTCTCCCTCTCTCTCTGACCCTCCCCTGCTCACGCTATCTCTCTCTCTCTCTCTCTCTCAAAAATTATAAATAAAACATTAAAAAATTTTTTTAAAAATACATGGAGACAAATGAAAATGAAAATAGTCCAAAATCTATGGGACACAGGGAAAGCAGTCTTAAAAGAGAAATATATAGCAATACAGGCCTACCTGAAGGAACAAAAACCTCAAACAATCTAACTTTACACCTAAAGGAACTAAAAAAAGAACAAAGCCCAAAACGAGTAGAAGAAAGGATATAATAAAGATCAGAGCAGAAATAAATGACATAGAGACTAAAATAACAATAGGAAAAAAAAAATCAATGAAACCAAGAGCTGGTTGTTGAAAAGATAAAACTCAAAAACTTTTAGCCAGACTTATCAAGAATAAAGGTGAAAGGACTCAAATAAAATGAGAAACAAGAAAGAAGTGACAACTGATATCACATAAATACAAAGGGTTATAAGAGAATACTATGAAAATTATATGGCACCAAAATGAACAACCTAGAAGAAATAAACTCCTAGAAATACGCAATCTTCCAAAATTGTACCAAGAAAAATTAGAAAATCTGACTAAACCAGGGAGCCTGGGTGGCTCAGTCAGTTGACTGTCCAGTCTTGATTTTGGCTCAGGTCATGATCCAGGGGTCATGGGATAAAGCCCTGTGTTGAGACAGAGATTCCGTCTCTCTCTCCCTCTATCCCTCTTCTCCATTCACATCCTCTCTCTCTCTTTCTCTCTCTCTCTAAAATAAAAAAAAGAAGATAATTTTAAGAAGAAAAAATCTGAATAGACCAATTACAATGAAATTGAATCAGTAACCAAAAAACTACCAAAAAATCAAAATACAAGGCCAGTTGGATTCACAAGTGAATTCTACCAGACATTTAAAGAACAATTAATACCTATGCTCCTCCAACTATTCCAAAAACATAGAAGAGGAAGGAGTACATTCTATGAGGCCAGCATTACCCTGATACCAAAACCAAAGATATCACCGAAAGAGAAAACTATAGGCCAATATTCCTGATGAAGAGAGATGCAAAAACCCTCAACAAAATATTAGCAATCCTCATAAAACACTACATTTAAAAGATCATTCACCTCAATCACACGGGATTTATTCCTAGGATACCCAGATGATTCAATATTGACAAATCAATTCACATTATGAACCACATCAACAAAACAAAGGATAAAAATCATATGATCACCTCCAATAAATACAGAAAAAGTATTCGACAAGATTCAACATTCATTCATGATAAAAACTCTCAACAAAATGGAACTGAAGGAAACATACCTAAACATAAGAAAGACCATGTATGAAAAACCCACAGCTACCATCATCCTCGAATGGTGAAAAACTGCAAGCTCTCCCTCTAAGGTCAGGAACTGGACAAGGAGGTTCACTCTCACCACTTCTTTTGACACAGTACTGGAAGTCCCAGCCACAGCAATCAGACTAGAAAAGGACACAAGGGGCATCCATATTGGTAAAGAAGAAGCTGTCACTACTCACAGACAACCTTATACACAGAAAATCCTAAAGTTTCCACCAAAAAACTACCAGAAGGAATAAACGAATTCAATATAGTGGCAAGACACAAAATGAATACCAGAAATCAGCAGCACTTCCATAAAGTCAGAGAAAGAGAAATTTAAAAACCACCACCATTTACGACTGCACCAAAAAGAATAAAATGACTAGAAATATACTTAACCAAAGAGGTGAAAGACCTATACACTGAAAACTATAAGACACTGATGAAAGAAACTGAAAATGACATAAACAAATGCAAAGATATTCCATACTCATGGACCGGAAGAATTAATATTGTCAAAATGTCCATATTACCCAAAGCAACCTACGGATTCAATGCGATCCCTACTAAAATACCAAAAGCATTTTCTGCAAAACCGTAACAAATAATACCGAACCAGAGAAGACTCCGAACAGCCAAAGCAATCCTGAGAAAGAACAAAACTGAAGCTATCACAATTCCAGATTTCAATAGGTACTACAAAGCTGTAATAATCTAAACAGTATGGTACTGGCCCAAAAACAGACACATAGATCAACAGAACAGGATCCAGATGCCAGAAATAAACCTACATTTATATGGTCAATTTATCTATGACAGAGGAGGCAAGAATATACAATGGGGAAAAGACAATCTTTTCAATAAAAGGTGCTGAGAAACTGGACAGCTACATATAAAAGAATGAAACTGGACCACTTTTTCATACCATACGTAAAAATAAACTCAATATGGATTAAAGAACTAAATGTGAAACCTGTAACCATTAAAATCCTAGAAGCCAACACAGGCAGCAATTTCTCTGACATTAGCCAAGGCAACATTTTTCTAGATACATCTCCAACAGCAAGGGAAACTAAAGCAAAACCAAACTAGTGGAACTCTATCAAATAAAACTCTTTTGCACAACAAAGGATACTATCAACAAAACAAAAAGACAACCTACTAAATGGGGAATGTATATGCAAATGATATATCCGATAAGGGGTAATACTAAATGGGGAATGTATATGCAAATGATATATCCGATAAGGGGTAATACAAATACATAAAAACTCCTACAACACCAAAAAATAAATAAACCAATTAAAAATGGGCAAAGAACCTGAACATTTTTCCAAAAGCATACAGATGGCCAACAGACACATGAAACAATGTTCAATATCACTAACCATCAGGAAAATGCAAACCCAAACCACAAAGAGGTATCACCTCACACCTGTTAGAATGGCTAAAATCAAGAGGACAAGCATCAATAAGTGGGTAAGGATGTGAAGAAAAAGGAACCCTCATGTGCTGTTGGTAGGAATGTAAATTGGTGCAGACACCATGGAAAACTGTACAGAGATTCCTCAAAAAATTAAAAATGGAAATACCATATGATCTAATAATTCCACTATTGGGTATTTAGCCAGGGAAAACAAAAACACTAACTCAAAAAGATATGTGCATCCCTACGTTTACAGCAGCATTATTTACAACAGTCAAGACATAGAAGCCATCTAAGTGCCCATCAATAGGCTCATGGACAAGGAAAATGTGGTATACACACAATGGAATATTACACAGCTATAAAAAGGATGAGATTGTGCCATTTGAGACAACATGGATGGACCTAGCAGGTATTATGCTAAGTGAAATAAGTCAGACTGAGAAAGACAAATACCATATGATTCTACTCATAAATTCAATCTAAAAAAAAAAAAAAAAAAAGCAGAATCAGAACTATAAACATAGAGAACGAGCTCATGGTTGCCAGAGGGGAGGGTAATAGGGGACTGGGCAAAATGGGAGAAGGGCAAATTGGGCAAAGTTGGAGATCAGGCCTCCAGGTATGGAATAAGTCATAGGGGAAAAAACGCAAAAGCATAAGGAATACAGTCAATGAACACTGTAAGAGCCAAGTAATGAATGGGACAGATGGTAGCTACACTTGTGGTGAACATAACATAATGTATGAACTTGTCAAATCACTAAGTCATATACCTGGAACTAATGTAACATTGTGTGTCAACTATACTCAAAAAATATAAAATAAAAATTCCCTGCAAGAGCTCCCTACACATATATTTTCTGATCCCCCCCCCATTCTCTCATGAACCAGGCTTTCACCCCCACCTTTCCACCAAAATTGCCTGTCAAGATTTTAATGACTTCCAACAATACACATCATCATAGATCATCAGTCATCTTACAGGACCCCCTCTGCACCACGTGGCATACTTACTGACCATTCTCTCCTTGGGGTACTTTCTTCGCTGGCTTATGAGACCCCACCATCTATAGGACTTCTCTTACCACGACAGCCACACCCCAAGTCTCCTTTGCTGCTTCCTCCTCCTGTCTCCCACTTCCCAACACTGGAAATGCTCCCATGGCTCTGGTGATCATCCCATGTGATTCCATCTAGTTCCCTGCAGGTGCTTACATACCCATCCCCAGTGTCCCCCTGAACTTCAGGCTCAGACGTCCAGCTGCCTATGCAACAGCCCTGCCCGAACGTCCAAGAGTTATTTCCAACTTTAACAGAACTCTTGACTCTCCCCACCCAACCGCACACACCACCACCATCATCACCACCACCACCTCACACACCATCACCTCACACACACAACCACCACCACCACCTCGCACACCACCACCACCTCACACACCACACCACCACCTCACACACCACACCATCATCACCACCACCACCACCT
>CM053577.1:134267204-134385305 GCA_028646485.1 Cryptoprocta ferox | reverse complement strand
TCACCACCACCACCACCTTGCACACCACCACCTCACACACCACCACCACCTCGCACACCATCACCATCATCACCACCACCTCGCACACCATCACCATCATCACCACCACCACCACCTCACACACCACCACCACCTCGCACACCACACCATCATCACTACCACCACCACCTCACACACCACCACCACCTCGCGCACCATCATCACCACCACCACCTCACACACCACCATCACACCACAGCCTCTCACAACTCTCCCCATCTCGTTTAAAGGCAATCCCAACCTTGTACCTGCTCAAGTCAAAAATCCTGGTGTCTTCCCTGACTCCTCTCCTTCCTTCACCCTACATCCAATCCACCAACAAATTCCTGCTGGCTCTATTTTAAAATATATTCCGAATCTGACTATCTCTAACCATACCCACTGCCACATTCTTGGTACAAACCAACATCGACTCTTGCGTGGATTAGTGCCATAGTTAGTCTCCCTGCTTCTACCCTTAATTCCCAAAGGGCATTTTCAGCCCAGGAGCCAGGGATCCCTTTAAAACCTAACTTCATCTCAAGCTTCAGATGTAAAAAACCAAAATCAGTACAAAGACCTGCAAGGACATATATAATCAGCTTCCGGTCACTTCTCCGACTCTGTTTTCTACTATTCCATCTTCCCCTTCCACTCAACACACGGGCTGCTTGCCAGTTCATAGCCACCAGGTGCACACTCATCCCAGGGTCTCAGTCTTGTCTGGATGCCTTCGGGACTTTGCTCAAAGATCACCAGTGGAATCTTTCTGAGCAACTCCCACCTCATCACATACATACACACCTGCTATTCCCCTTCCCTGCCTTGTTCCTTTCCCACAGCATCTTCATACCTGCTTAGTGTTTCCAGTACTTGGTGAATATCTACCTCTTCCTACTAGAATATGTACTCCACGAAGGCAAAGGTTTCTGTGCACTCTGTGCACTGCTTTATCCCCTCTGGTACCTCCAACCACATCTAGCACATTGCAGGTTAGTTACTGTCGACCCAGTCCAACCCGCTCTGTCCTGACTATACTAAACCTTTCAGATACTGAGTATGCCAAACGAGTTTCTGCCTCAGAGGTCACCACACTTGCTTTTTTTCTGCCCGGAATACCATCTCCCAAATATCTGTGTGGCTTGCTGCCCACTTCTCTATGCAAATGACACCTCCCTGGAGAGGCCTTTCCTAACCTCCACATCTAAGACAACCACAGAGACCAAGCTTGCACACACACTCACACTGACCTCTAACCTGACCCCGTAACTGCAGAACGGAATTCCATCTTTCTCACTACAGTGTCAGCACCATCAGGAAAAAAGGCATCACCTCGTTTTCACCACTGTGTCTGTGACACCTACAACAATGTCCAGCACAGAGCAGGCAAACAGTATTTGTTGACCCAATGAATGAATTAATAAAATGCTTAAGGTAAATTTAGCTCGTCTTTCTTATACTGGCTGCGAATCTGAAGCAAATACCTAATAGCCCTTAGAGTTTCTTCTATCACTATTAGTCTGTGAAATAAATAGGATAAATGAGAAAGGCTAAGACCAGGTACTGCCTTCAAATGAACTACTGAAGGACTACGAATTGAATGACACATTAAAAGCCATACTTTTTTAATGACACTTTTTACATCCCATACAGCACTGTGTATCAACCCAAGGAAGGGAAAGAGAATGGAGAAAGAAAGATGAGAGGGGTCCACTGAAGGAGACATACATCATACAGTACGGGAAGCAGAAAACACTGCTAAGCCTCTCATCGTAACAAAACTGAAGTTCAAAGAAGCAAAAAGATGTGCACACCAACAGAACTAGAATTAGAACCCAGGCCTCAATACCACGCTCCCCCAAGTCTAGCTCAGCCTCACTGGCAAAGCCCAAACAACGCAGGAGTCCAATGTGAGGCTAAGAAATAAGCATATTCCAGAGAAAAAATGGGCAACGGAAAAAGAGGCATTCAAGAAATACAAACAGTCAATTAGCACTGGAAATGATGCTCAAGCACACTAACATCAAGTGTTTAAACAATAAATTATGTTTTGCCTACGATAAAAAAGACTGATAAAACCCTACTATTGCCCGAAAGTATGTAAAACTGGTATATCCTTTCTGCAAGGCTTGCTAGCAATATATCAAACTTTAAAACATATATATCCTTTTTTTTAAATGCTTATTTTGAGAGAGAGTGTGTGGGCAGAGGAGAGAGAATCCCCAGCAGGCTCCATGCTGTCAGCACAAAGCCCGACATGGGGCTCAAGCTCATGAACCATGAAATCATGACCTGAGCTAAAACCAAGAGTCAGACACTCAACCAACTGAGCCACCCAGGCACCCCAAGACATACACACTATATCCTTTGATCCACCAATTCCATTTCTAGAAATTCACTTTAGAGAAACAAAGGAGACAAATATAAAGCAGAGGATGGTAAATCTGGCTGCATATCGTAAATACCTGAACAATCTCATCACTATTTGTAAAGCTTTTACTTCCAACAAACTAGTAGAGAGAACCGTTATCTCTCAGAAATTTGTGAGTAAGAAGGAAATGAAAGTTTGAGACTAAAAAGAAAGCAAGACAACAATGAAAGGAAACAACAGGATCAGAAAGTTCTTCTCAAAAGGTAGGTGGAATTCAAGTTTGATGAAGGGAATAAAAATCATCAGTGAAAAGGGAGATACTGAAAATGATTGAAAAAATATAAAGCAATCTCTTATAGTAGTGTTATTTGCAAATGAGATTTATTAGGAGAGTTTTTATAGTATCAAATACCCAGGTCCCATTTGCATTATAAGCTCCAAGGAGTGGAATTTAAGGACATTAACTTAAAACTTGCCCAGATGACTCCACTACACATCCCTGATGGAGAACCACCATTCTCCCAGACAGAGATTCTCAATCTTTTTTTTTTTTAATGTTTATTTATTTCTGAGAGACAGAAAGAGAAAGAGCTTAAGCAGGTAAGAGCAGAGACAGAGGGGAAGACATAGGTTCTGAAGCTTGAGTGTTCATCGTATTCACCTTGAGGAGCTTTTGAAAACTACCAGCAACTGAGCCCCAGGGCAATTGAATAAGTCAAGGGGAACAGGGGCACCTGGCAAGCTCTGGGCATGCAGCTCTTGGGTCTCTCAGTCTTGAATTTGAGCCCCAAGCTGGGAGTAGAGATTACTTTAAAAAAAAAAGGAGGGGGAGGGGGCAGACAGGAGGGAACAGACCCTGGGAATTGAAATTATTTTTTAAACCTTCCAGTAATTCTCACGTGTGTAACCACATTGTGAACCAAAGTCCTACACCAGTAGTTTTCATAGTTCATGGTTCCCAGATAAGCATGATTAACACCACTGGGAAACTTGGTAGTTTGAAACGTAAATTCGAGGACCCCACTCCAGACCTGCTGAATCGGATACTCTGAGTAAAGCCCAGCCATCTATAACAAGCCCTGCAGGTGATCTTGATGTGCACTAAAGTTTGAAAATCTTTATCCCAGAGTTAGTCTTTCATAAAAACCATCTAGAATGCTAGAATGGTCGTCAAAAATATATTACTTCATCAGCTGACTTCAACAAGGATGCCAAAAAAAATCCAATGGGGAGAAAGAACAATCCACATGCAACGAAAGAAGTTGAAGTCTTTCCTCACACTACATACAAAAATGAACTAAAAATGGACCACAGACCTAAATTTAAAAGCTAACATAATAAAACTCTTAGAAGACAACACAGATGTAAATCTGTGTGATGTTAGAGTAAGCATTATTTCTTTCTTAGTTATGACACCAAAAGCACAAGCACAAAAAACAAAACAAAACAAAAAAAAAAAAACTGGACTTCAGCAAAATTACAAATTTATATGCTTCAAAGGACACCATCAAGGAAGTGAAAAGAGAACTCATACAATGGGAAAAAAGTATTTCCAAATTATGTCTCATAAATATCCAGTATCAGTATAAAGTACGGAAGTCAACAATAAAAAGACAAATAACCCAACGTAAAATACGACAAAAGAGATGAATACAGTCGTCTCCAAAGGTAGACAAATGGCCAGTAAGCACATGAAAAGATGTGAATATCATTAGAAGAGAAACGCAAATCTAAACCACACTGAGATACCACTTCACAACCCCTAGGATGGCTAAAATAAGTAATAATAACAGCAGCAGCAGCAGCACTGACTAAAATGTACATTAGAACGGCAGCAGCGGCCCCACTGACGAAGACGTACATTAGATCACCCAGAAAGAGGAGAGGATACAGGACCAAGCCTTGAGGAACTCCAAATTTAACTGCCCACAAGACGACAACCAGGCTATAATCGAGACTAAGAAGCAGCAAGCAGAAAAGGAGAAAATCAGGCGATGGAAGGCAAGGGAAGAGAGCACGTCAAAGAGGCCAACAAGGTCGGTGCTGCTGAATGCGGATAGAAGGCTGGAATGAATGAAAATGTCCCCTAAGGTAGGGACACGGCACGATATGGAAATGATGGCACGTGCCGATGACGACGGTGGCAGCATTACTGAGACACTCGGCCGCCTGCCTCAACATCCTAACGTGTGACGCTTTGCTCAAGCATGAAGGGTTCGAAACAAATAAGCACCTTGATTATCTGCGATCAGTCTCAAGTCCTCTGGAAAGAGAAGTCTGGAAAATAAAAACTGATTACAAAAGTGAGCTCCCAACAAGTTCGCAAAGCCGCAGCAAGGCCTCTTTTAAAACTGGATAAAAGGGCTGAGACTTCATAAAAGAGTGCTCTCTAAACGGCAACGTTAACGACGTTCCACGCTCCTTCCACGTTCTTACTGGTTGGGTCCGGAGGTCGACATCCACCCTATTTGCCAGGGTGGTGATCGGGCGTGCGGCCACGGGGAGGAACACCGCCCGGCGCTACAGCACGTCTGCGTGAGTCAAGCAATAGCGACCATAAATTGCCGATTAGGCAGCGAGGGTCGCATCCAGAGCACCTTCCGCCAGAAAAACACGTGGCGTCCCGACACTCAGAGAGAGGCTTTCTGAGAATAAAACGGGAACACAAGTGAAAAATCGAGACCCTGCCTCCTCGGGCCGCCTTCTGTTTCAATTCCTGAGGTACAGCTCCCTGAAAGCTACCTACCTGCGACAGCCTCGTCCCACCCATCACACAAATTCAGCGCAGAAAGTGGGAAAACGAAGGAAATCGGGTTTGACAGGAAGGGACGAGATCCTTTAAATACTCCTCGCAGCCCTGCAGCACGCGACGCCAACGACTCTGTCCTCACTTCTGGCAGCGCGACCCGCCTCCCAAGTCCCTGACCCCAGCTGGCAAGTCCCGTTTCAACAACGAACCAATCCAGCGAACGGCCCGAGAAAGACCGCAACTGGGGAAACAAGGCTCCGCCAGTAAAGGAGCCCTAGCCACACTCTGCCCCACACTGATCCACCCGCCACCCTTACCCAGAGGTCGGGGAATAACACACCAATGCAAAGGGAGAGGATGCACACGCCGTTCTGCGGCCACGGGAAACACCTCAGATGGAGCTCGCCATGACACTTACGTCCCGCCACGTCTATTTGCGCATGCTCGGCGACGGTGGCCCGGAGAGGGCAAATTGCATCATCGCTGAAAACGCGAGTTCAGGTCTAACTTCCTTTGGAAAAGGTTACGCTTAGAATTTGTTTGGTGGCAAGAGAGAAATTAGACGCCAAAGCCTCAGGTTCTTAGAATCGCTTAATAGCTGTCCTCGGCTGAGCTCTGCCAGGCACCATATTAAGTAGTATTTATGTTATAAATATTTTCTTTCGCTTATTTTACAAAAGGAGAAACAGAGAGTGTAAGTACTTGCCTAAAGTTACTCTACTAGTAGTGACAGCCCTCTGTGCTGAATTCAACTCGAACCAACTCTGAAAGAACCTGCTTTTTTCACTTCATTTTACTTGCTTCCTCAACCTTTTCTGAAATGAGGTCATACTGGAGAAGAGAGTAGAATAGGACAAAGAACAATTGGATTAGACAATATAGATCATTGAACAGCAAGAAAGAAGGGTTTTTTAACCCTTAGAAGACACTTTAGCAGCTAAATATTAAGGCCCTTTAGCAGAGAAAGAGAACTTTCGTGGAGTGTACTGATTCTGACCTAGTTGCCTTGTGTTAGCTCATGGTATTATGTTTTACCCAGGACACTGTGCTTGACCTTGTTTACGAGAAGAGCATCTCCGCTTTAAAAAAATGAAAACAATTTGCCGTGAGCAAGAAGTCAGAAATCATGAGCTTTATTCCTAGTGTGATTCCTTCTAATTACAATACCACCCTTTGCTCACCATTTCCATAAAAAAATCTATAAACTGTGACCTAGAGTCCACTGCAGCCCTTACCCAACCGAATTAGAATTGCCTGTTTATGTTGCCCCATCTCTGTTACTGTAATCCCACTGCCCAGCACATAAGCTTGCACTTAACGGCCTCTCCATAAGCATACCTTGAAGGAATGAATGAATGAATGACCCCACCCTTTTCCCCCCAAGATCTAGTTGAGTTCAGGTAAACAAATGTTATTGAGTGCACACCACATGACCTCAAGCACTGTGCTGGATGCTAGAGCTAGAAAGGAAAAAAGAGACAACTCCCTACCACTATTTCCAGCGACTTCAAGGATATAGTTTCCCTAGAGAAGAGCAATGGCTGTGGAAGATGAATGCACGGAGACCACCGGGTGGAGCCCAAGAGGGAGGTTCTTCTTCTTACATAAGGGGGGGCTAGACTCTGCACAGTGGAAGTGGGAGAAATGGAGGAGGGTATGCCAGGCTACGGAGATTGTAAGAGCAAATGCATGGAGGCCTGAAACTATAAATATACTCTTATATATTATAAAAGCAAAAAGAGTTAAAGTGGGTGACGGTACAGAAAGGTGGATAGAGAAAATGCAGGGACCAGAAGAAGGTGAGCCTTGTTTGCCAAAATAAAGATATTAGACCTAATTCTGGATGTGTTAGGTAGCATGAAAGCATCTGCACAGATTATTCTTTCCGGAGGATGAGTTTGAGGACAACACTTCAGACATGAATAAATATTGAAAATCTAAATGGACTTGCTGGCTGTGAGGAATGGGTAAATGGGAATGGAGGATGCTTTTAATATGAATCATTTGAAAAGCCGGTGACGGTACCTCTAGGAATTTATCTTACAGAAATGTTCAGTTACACAAAATGACGTATGTGCCAGATGATTCTTTGAAATGTTCTTGTAATAACAAAATACAGAAACCCTCTCTGGCTTCTCAGTAGGGATTTGTTAAATATATTGATGGTATCTCTATACAGTTCTTAAAAAAGAACAAGGTTGCCTCATGTTTGCTGTCTCTCACTCTTTCTCTCAAAATAAATAAAAATAACTTTAAAAAATTAAAGAACCAAGTTGCTTTTAATGTACTACTCAAGACATTGTTAAGTGGAAAAAAAAAGTTTCAACATAGTGTTTACAGTGTCTGAGTACAGTTATTGCAATATATATGTATATAAATATATATATTGTCTACTGGAAGATTTACTTTTCCCTGTATTTCCTTTTGTAACTTTTGTTTTTGTACTATGAAAATGTACTACTTATTCAAAACATAAAAACACATTTTATGAATAAAATTAAAATGGCACTTGATAATTTATAACTTACTGGTCTGTTATTTTATAGGACTAAACTTTGATTTTCCTTTATATTAATACTTAAATTTTAAATTTTTTGTGAGATATACATAACATAAAATTCACCATTTTAGCCATTTTTAAATGTGCAGTTCAGTAGTATTGAGTACATTCACATTTTTGTGCAACCATGCCACCATCCGTTGCCAGAACATTTTCATCCTCCCATACTAATCTGTACTCTTTAAACAACTTCCCTTTCCCTCTCCCAGCCACCTGCTGGCAACCATAGTTCTACTTTTTTAGTGTATGAATCTGACTACTCTAGGTGCCTCATGTGAGTGGAATCATACAATATTTGTCCTTTTGTAGCTGCCTTATTTCATTTAGCATAATGTCTTCAAGCTGTCAATGTAGTAGCATGCATCAGAATTGACTTCCTTTTTAAGGCTGAATAATATTCCATCATATGTATACATCACATTGTATTTATACATTTTAAATCTCTATGCTTTGATTCTCAAATTAGATTGTAAACTTCATAAGAATAGACACTCTATCTTGTTATGGGCTTTCCAGCCCATAATGTAATATTAAACGCTTTGTAAATGTTTGGTGGTAGGGGCACCTGGGTGGCTTAGTTTGTTAAGTATCAGACTCTTGCTGTCAGCTCAGGTCTTGATGTCAGGTTTGTGAGTTCAAGCCCCACGTTGGGCTCCATGCTGGGTATGAAGCCTACTTAAAAAGAAAAAAATAATTTGGTGGTAGACAAACCAATATGTATACACAAAGACACACTAAAAATGCAAGTGAATCTGTAAAATAATAGATTCAATTATTGAGGCTAACAATTTTTGAGAATTTAGAAGTGTGTGTCAGTAACCTGCTTCAGATTCTGTGTCTCCCTCTCTCTGCCCCCCCCCCCCCGCCATGCTCTGTCTCTCTCTCTCTGAAAAATAAACATTAAAAAACTATTCTCCAATACTTAAATCTCTCTCTACCCTTGTTTGTTGTTGCTGTTTCATTAAAAAAAATGGGGGGGGGATGTACAATAAAATCTGTAAGGCTTCAGAGTGATTGATACCAATTTTTATGTTTGTCTTTACAGTGAAAATTGAAGAGAAAATGTAGACAATAATGAAATTAGAATTCTTACTATCTCAGCCACTAACCATGAAAGAAGGAATGAAACATGAAAATTATAAACATTTAGGAACAGATATTTTTGTTTTAGCTTATAATCTGAGCATTTAGTTAGTATACTTACAAATTTGTACCAATCCATATCTTTTTATGAGAAATAAATCATGCACTTAATTCACTCTTGAAAAATGCTGAGAAGTTTAATGAAGTTTTCAATGTAGAATATTAGATAAGTTTGACAGAATGAAATTTAAAATGTATTAATCTACATTTTATATGAGATAGAAAAGTATGAGTGTTCCCAATTTTTTAAAATTCAGCATGTAAACTTGTATTACGTGAGTGTATTATTATTTATGTAAGCTTCCCATTGCCTGTGTCAGAAAGCTAACTGTAATTTCTTAAGAAGAAAGAATGGAAGGGAGCACATGAAAATTGATGCTAGACGCAGGATTTTTGATTGGACCTGATAAATTAAGTGTCAGAGTAAACTCCCCCGCTGGACGCTATACAACTAAACTATACAACCCAGTTTTTCAGGAAGACTTTTCAGGTGTTGATTTTCATGCAGGATTGAAGATCAGGAAATAAGTTAGGACATTATCACGATAGTCTAAATATGAAGCCAAGGAGGAAGATGGTTGACAGTTGAGAGAGAGAAAAAAGAAGGGATACAGAAAGTATGTCAAAAGAAATTTTGGGCACCATTTGCCCAAAATGGGTGGCTGCTTCAATGGAGAGGATAAAAGGAGGGACACCGATATCTTAAATAAACTGAAAAAGATCAGATACAACCATGATGTGAAATAAATTAAACTGCTGTTGTCTTTGAACCAAGGCTGAATTTTCTCCATGGCTTCTAACCACCAGAGGTCAGAGTGCTATACTTCCAAGAGTGGCTCTGTGTATTCTATCGGTTTACGCAAATAGGTTTGGCTCAATTCTATAATTGATTTTATCTTTTGATTCTTCCACTCTTGGTAAAAGTGGTGTGGGGCCTGTGCCTGTGGGCGGGGCCAGACAGCAAGAGCCACAGGGCGGGTACCCCACGCTAGGAGGGGGCCAATTTCCGGCTCTCAATCAGACCTGAGAACCCGCAGCTGCAGCTTTTGAAACTACCAGGTGGAGAACACCTGCCTGGGGCCCAAGCTGCTTCAGACAAAAGTAGATCTGAAGGTTGAAGGGAGAAATCAGGGAGTTCTGAGGATGACGGTAAGCCTCCCTGCATCCAGCTTACTTGAAGCTAGCTTTACTTCTGGGCTGTTGAGTTTTGTGAAAGAGTAAATGCAGCCTTTTTATTTCTTAAGCTAACTTGAGTGGGTTTCTTTCCCTTGAAACCGTAAAAGCACTCCTAAACTTCTTAGCTTTACATAGTGTCTTGATTTATTATTTTTTAAGTTTATTTATTTATTTTGAGAGAGAGAGATCTCAGAGAGTGAGAGAGAGAATTCCAAGCAGGCTCTGCACTGTCAACCCAGAGCCCCATGCGGGGCTTGAACTTACTAACCACAAGTTCATGACCTGAGCTGAAACCAAGAGTCGGACACTTAACAAACTAAGCCACCCAGATGCCCCCATAATGTCTTGACTTAAAAAATAGTAGTTTATATCTGTTGTCTAACTCCCTGATTACTTATAAATAGCTGTTGGAAAGAAGCATATGTTTTTCTATTTTTCAATAACATATGACTCAATATATAATAAATTTATTGAGTCATAGAATAATATATTTATACTGTATATAGAGTAACAATGACTGTTCTTTTTTTATTATTATTATTTTTAATGTTTATTTTTCAGAGAGAGAGATAGAGCATGAGAAGGGGAGGGGCAGAGAGTGAGGGAGACACAGAATCTGAAGCAGGCTCCAGGCTATGAGCTGTCAGCACAGAGCCCGATGCAGGGCTTGAACTCACAAACCACGAGACATGACCTGAAGTCAGAAGTTTGACTGAGCCACCCAGGCACCCCTAACAATGACTGTTCTGAATGCTCAGAGGAAAAAATAAAAAACACACCACAACCTGCCTTCTTAAGAGTTTATATGCTAGCATGTAGATAGATGATACACAATAAATATGATATAAATAAAAATTTTATGTGTGTTCAAAGTTAATAAAAATGGCCCTAAATTTGTAGCAAATTAAGGATAACCAAGAGGGAAGTCTTTCAATTTTTAAATATGGTGGTCAGAGTAGGCCCATTGAGAAAAAGATGTTTAAGCAAAAGCTTGAAAAAGATAAGGAGGTTACCCAAGGAATGTGTGGGGGAGGAGTACTCAGGGAAAAGGGGACCTGTCAGTGGAAAGGGAGCTCACCTGACATGTTAAAGAGATGGCAGGCAGATCAGAGTGGTTTGAATGGAGTGAGTGTGTAAATGAGCAAGTAATAAGAAAGGAGGTCAGAGAGTGAACGAAATCATGTGAAATAATTTCAAAACTTTTTAAAGTTGCAAAAAACAGTACAGTGAATTTATGCATAACCTTCACCCAGCTCCCCCAGATGTTAACATTTTATATAACCAAAGTACAATCATCAACACCAAGAAATTAACATTGACACTGTGGATTATGAACTGTCCCAGTCTGGGACCCTTCCTCGTTCTTTCTTTGTCTTTTTTGACCTTGACACTTTTAAAAAATACTGACCAATTATTTTCTAAAATGCCCCTCGATTTGAGTTAGTCTACTGTTCCTCATGTCTAAATTCAGGTATGACATATTGGCAGTACTACCACAGAAGTAATGCCGTGGCCCTCTCCGCCCATCACATCTAAGAGGCACATGATGTTGAAAGTCTCATTACCAAGGATGTACTTTGAACACTTAATCTCTCCAATGGAAAGTTACTATCTTTCCCTTTGATATTAGTAAGTGCCTGTGTGAAGGTACTTTGAGATTATATAAGTATCTTGTTTCTCAGCATGTATTCATCCACTAATTTTAGTATGCCTTAATGATTCCTGTAAGGAACAATTATTACTACGGGGTTTGCCAAATGATACTTTTCCATTGCCATCATTCCTTCTACTTTTATTATTAGATGAGCTGTTCCTCCCCATCATTTATTTATCTGTCCAATTATTTATTCATATTATTATGAAATCATAGGTATTTATTTTATTCTATGGTTTATAATCCATTACTACCATTATTTTGCTGCTTCAATTATCCCAGATTTGGCCATTGGTCTTTGGGATGGCCTGTATTCTTTTGACAAGTCTGCATTTTTTGTTTGTTTGTTTGTTTGTTTTTTAGCATGTTCTTATTTTTTGGAACCACAAGATTTTCCAGGTTCATCCTGCTCTTTCTCTGCCCCTTGGAATCAGCCAATTCTTCAAGGAGTCATGGTTCCTTTTAGTGAGACGTAATATTCACAAGCCAACATGAATACTAGGTATCCTCATTGCTAATGGGAATCAATGCTTTAGGAGCTCAGTTTTAAAATTCTTAAACTCCAGATGCCTATTAGGCATCCAACTGGACTGTTAACTTGGCAGTTCGATGGGTGAGTCTGAAGTTTAGGGGAGAAGTTTGGGCTGAAGACGTTAATTTGCGAGTCATTGGGAGATAGCTGACATTGAAAGCCAAAAGACTAGATGAGATTAGCTATGGAATGAATATAAATAATGAAGAGAACCAAAGATTGAGGGCTGGTGCACTCCAATATCAAGATGAGGGAGGGTGTGTCTATCTGGCTCAGTCAGTATGCATGCAACTCTTGATCTTGGGGTTGTGAGTTTGAGCACCATATTGAGTGTAGAGGTTATGTAAAAAAATAAAACGTTACAAATTGTTTAAAAATAAAAATAAATAAAAGGTAAGGGAGAAGAAGAGCCTCCTAAGGAGGAGCAACCAGTGAGGTAGGAAAAAAATGGTATCCCAGAAGCCAAATGATGAAGGTGCATCACAGAGAAGGGAATGATTGACAGTGTCATCATTATGCCAATAGGTCAAGTAAGATGACAGAATTAGTCATTGGATTGAGCAACTTCGAAGGACAAATCTGGTGGAATGGTGTGGGTCGAAGTTAAATGGAGTGGATTTAAGGGTGAAAGAGGGAACAGAACTGGCAACAGCATGTATGGACAACTCAGCAGATTTGCTGCAAAGGGGAACAGAAATACTGGACTGTAGAGTGGAGAAAATGGGTTCATAAAGAAGGAATTTATTTTATATAACACTATATGTCAACTACACTGAAATTAAAATAAATTTTTTAAAAAATAAAGGACTGTTATTGAAAGATAGGAAAAATAAGAGATTGTTCTATGCTAAGTAAGAAAAACCCCATGGAGATGGAGAAATTGATGATATGGTACAAAGAGGTGGAAACTATTGAAAAGTTATTCCTGGGGAAAGACGATGACTATTTTCTAAGCATCATATCACATGCCTGAAATATAAATATTTGGGGAATAAATAAAGGTGTTCACCTAGTTTAAAAAGCCAAATACAGGGGTGTCTGGGTGGCTCAGTCTGTTAAGCATCCAACTCTTGATTTCAGCTCAGGTCATGATCTCACCCTATCAAACCCCCTATAGGGCTCTGCAGTGGGTGTGGAACCTGCTTGGGATTCTCTCTCTCCCTCTCCCTCTGCCCCTCCGCACCTCCCCGCACAAAATTTTTAAAAAGTGAAATGTATTTGGCTGATGTTATTTTAAAATTCAAACTTAAGAAAATGTGACTTAAAGAAAAAACCTAGAGCTTTCTGAGACGTTCATTAGCAGTGACCATCAAGAGTCAACGAGGGGCGCCCAGCTGACTCAGTTGGAAGAGCACACAACTCTTGATCTCAGAGGCCTGAGTTTGAGCCCCACACTGGGGGTATAGATTATTTAAAAATATATAAATAAATAAACTTTAAAAAAAAGTCAACTAAAATAGGGGAGTCTGGCTGACTGTCAGAAAAGTATGCATGATCTCTTGGTCTCCAGGTTGTGACTTTGAGTCCCACATTGGGTGCAGAGATTAAATAAATAAATACATCAATACACAAATAAAACTTAAAAAAAAGAGTCAATTAAAATATTATACTAAAAATCTATTTCACTAGGAAGTATCAGAATGTGGTCACTTCCAGGAAGACGTAGAAAGAGAAAATCCTTTTTTTGTCCTTTAGCCATAGGACATTCGTGGCTTTTGTTTAAAAAAAAAATGCATTCATTAATGCTCTCTATTAGCCACATCTCTCTCTGGCTTCTTTCCAAATATTTTCTTACTAGTGATAAATCTACTGGGAAAATTCAGTGATTTGCAATTCCCCTGAGAACAAATCTCTTTGAGGGTGAATAGTAGAAATAACAAAGGCCACAGAGTGCTTTGCTACTCGGAAACTCTGCCCAGGAGCAGAACAGAGCCTGATTTTATGAGAATTTTACTCCCTCAGGCTGCAAGAGAAACCATGTTTAAGTTGAAATACCCAAGAAGGAAGGAAGAAGAAGGAGTATTCAATTTTGTTTTATTCAGTTTTTGGATTACTGGTTATTCTAAATTTCTCAAAGACCCCCTTTGGGGTTGTTGTTGATTCAAGGAGAGTAAAAGTAGGAGAAAAAGAAAACCTAACCCTAGACAAAATAAAGGAAACAAGATTTTTTTTGTCTTACTTTTTGTTGTGTTCTTATATTTACCCTCTATGATTTCTCAAAAAATGATTTGTAAGGAGGCAGAAAAAACGTTTAGTAAAAAGGCACTCAGCAAATAATGACAACATTTATTTTCAAAGCAGATTTAATTACTTTATGCATAAATATGGGCAGAATTCATATCCTAAATGAATTTGCTCAAAGCAAAACTATACTCCCTGAAGTTTTGTTTTTGCATAACTATGATGTATTATTATACAAAGGACACATATGTTTATTTTTAGTTTTTATGTTTATTTTAAAAAAAATTTTTGAGTTTATTTGATTGTTGATTATCTTATCTAATGGGGAGAAACAATGCAGTGGTTAATCCAAAATAATCAAGTCTTTTATAAGTGACTTTGAAAAAAAGTTCAATATTTAGCCATGAATGTGGAATATTTGAATGTTCTAATTTTTTTTTCACTTCAAATAAACCAGTGAAAACATACTGAGTAAAGCCTTATTTAGCTCATAGGCTGGCTCTGCACAAATTACACTTGCAATAAATAGATGGTAATTAACCACCAGGAAGTTTCTCAGCTTCCTTATCTATCATTTAGCAACTATGGCAGATAGCCATTTTTTCCTCATCCTGAAGAACCTACTCTAATTCCCTGTGGTTCTAATCCCATGACTACTTCAGCCTCTACAAGTGGGCAAGTGATTAAGACCAGTTCAATCAGAACCTCACATTCCTCTGACCATAGTACTGGATTTCATGCATAGATATAACTCTGGCCAGGCTCAGCACCATATCCTATCCTTCCTGGCCATAGGTTCATGGATGAGCACATGGTCACCACTATGGGTCGCCAGCTGCCATTTTTACAAAATATGACCATGCATTTCTGGCCCTCATTGATTGATCTAGAGTTGACTTCTGTCCAAAACTGAGCCAATCAGAGCTCTTTCCCCACGATTTTGAAATTGAAACTAAGAAAGTCCAGTATCAGTTTTAACATCTCTTTAACAGAACGATTGAATATTAGGGGGCTTCCGTGTGATGATGGGAGAGCAGAAAGACTTCTAGAAGAAAGAAGCAATCAGGAATAGAAAAGCAGAGATGAAAAATGAAAAGAGAAGTCCTGATTTCAGTCCTCTCAAAGCCAGGCTACATTCTTGACCTTTGTTTCTCTGAAGGTACAAATTTGAATCTTCATGTTAGTTTCTTTCTTTGGAGCTAGTCCCAGTTGGTTTCTCCTTGTCAGTCAAGAATCTTTATTAATTCTGCAGTCCCTGAAGGTAAGTAAGTAGCAGAAATGTAGATGACTATATCAAACCAGGGCTGGGAATTTGTAGGAAAGATAGAATAGAAAGACAAGAGCGAAAGGAAACTGAAGGTACCTATGAGAGCAAAGTTGAAGTGACTGAAAATGAGGGTCAAGTTGAATCTGAGAAGAAAGAGAATCCAAAATGGCCAGACCCAACTAGAAGAAGGGGAAAGACTAGGGAGCTGGAGAGCACGGTTAGATGAGTTTGCTGCTTTGTGGGAGTCAGGAATTGAGAGGAACAATGTGGCCTGAAAAGTGAGCTACCAAAGGCAGAAGGGTCCAGGGTCCTAGGTCCAGGGTCCTAGGTCCAGGGTCCTAGGGTCCTAGGTCCAGGATGTGGCTAGGAGAGTGGGCTGTTGAAAGGAAGGAAGAGTTGGAGTAGAGGTTCAGGAACTCGGGCAGTAAGAAACAGAATGTACAATTCACCTAGGAGACTGGCAGTTGTTCAGTAGAGGAGAACGTGAAGTGTCAAAGCCCTGGTGTATATGTGTTTGTTAGAAACACAGGCAATTGACAGGATGAAAATTATATTGGAGATTTTAATTCTCCTGTGTCAATAATGAGAGACAGAGTGGATGAAGCATCGTGCAAAAGGTCCTGACATCTTCAAATATAGAATTAATTGATATTTGGAATCAATTAAATGAAGTAGAAGACCTTTATTTATAGTACATACAAAATGCTCTCTTGGCCATCACTTGTGATAAAAACAGAAATTAATAACACAAATATAAAACAAAAAATTTAATTACATGAAAAAAATTTGTTTTCCTAAATAATAGACTAAAGGAGAAAATTAAGAACACACTAAAAGTCTATTTTAAAATAATATTAAAAGGACTTCAGTACCTACTCACAATGTTATTATGTAATTCATTGAACATAACAGTAATAAAGTACTTCTTAAAAGCTTTGAAATGCAGGAAAACTCTTAGAAGAAAATTCATGTTTTTAAAGTATTTTATTACTAATAGACAATTAATACACATTCAATTTAAGATCTTAGAAAATTTGTAAACCCTGAGTGAACTAAAACTAAAACACGCGTAAATTAGAAACTGAAAATGCCCTTGACAAATACAATCAAAAGCTGATTTTTAAAAGAGATTAATGTAATGAACAGATGATGGATATAATGCAGTAAAGAGAAAAAAACACAATAACTAGAAACAAGAAGGCATATATGGCAAACAAATCAAAAGGAAGATAAGATTATAAGGGAAAATAATTAATATTGCAACAGAATTTTTGTAGAAATCAGATTTAGTTTTAAAAATACCAGAAAAACCTGAAAACCAATCCAGTGTCCCTTAACCAGTAGTTACTGTATGGCACATACATACAATGAAATATTATTCAACAAGCAAAATGAATGAATCCCTAGCACAACAATATGGGTGAAACTCAAATACATTATGCTCCGTGAAAAAAGTCAGAGCTCAATGGCTACATACCAAAGGATTCCATCTGTATCACATTCTGGAGAAGGTAAAACTATAGGGACAGAAAACAGATCACCAACTGACGGGAATTGGGAGAAGGGAAGGGTTGATTATAAATGGTGGAGCCTGTGACTCTTGATCTTGGGGCTGTGGGTTCCAGCCCCACACCGGGTATAGAGATTACTTAAAAATAAAATCTTAAAAAAAAAAATGAAGGCAAAAGGAAATGTTTTAGAGTGTTGAAAATGTTCTGTATCTTGATAGTGTTGAGTGTTACATGATTCTATGCATGTGTCAAATCTCTTAGAACTGTATGTGAAAAATGTGAATTTTTCTGTATGCATATTTTGCCTCAATAACCTGGCTTTTACATTTTTAATGGAGGAAATAGTAAAGAATATGCTAAAAAAAAAAACAGGTAAAACGTGCTTTTACAAGAAAATAACACCTAGCAATAAAAATGTAAATGATGTGTCAATGGGGTAAAAGCAGAAATCCAGATCAAAAGAAAACATTAGAGGGGCACCTGTGTGCTTAGTCATTGAGTGTCCGACTTTGGCTGAGGTCATGATCTCAGGGTTTGTGTGTTTGAGCCCCACATCGGGCTCTCTGCTGTCAGCACAGAGCCTGCTTTGGATCCTCTGTTCCCCTCTCTCTGTCCCTCCCCTGCTTATGCTCTCTCAAAAATAAAAAAAACAAAACCAAACCAAAAAGCAAACAAACAAAAAAACAAAAAGAAAAAATTAGAGAAATTAGACATGGACATAAATATAAGTAATAGTTTATTACTAACTCTTCCTTTTCCTCTTTTTCTTCCCTTCTCTTCCTTTCTCTTCCCTTCATTGCCCTGCCCTTCCTGAACAACTTAGTGAAAAAGTCATTAGACCAGAGTGTAATGTGGTAAAGCCACTCTGGAAAAGAGTTTGGCTATTTCTTAAAAGATTAGACATGCCCTTACCGTATGACCCATCAATCCCATTCCTGGACCTTCATCCCAGAGAAATGAAACCTGTTTTCATACAAAAACAACATACTCAACCATTCACAATAGCTTTATTTGTAATACCCCACACTGGAAATAACCAACATTACCTTCCATAAGTGAATGGTTTAACAAACTATAGTACATCCCTACTATGATACTAGTCAGCAGTGATGACCCAGTGTAGGACGGCAGAGTCAGGGTTGGGTGAAAAGGATATTCATACAGGCCAGCACCAGCACCAGCTTGGTGCAAAGTAACAGAGCCCAGGCCCAGTAAGAATAGTGTTTGCTAAGGTGGAGATGATGTCATATTTCAAGTGGGGTGAGTAGAGCATCTATGACTGGGGAGGAGACATGGGAGTCACAATGAAAGAGTGGCTACAAACAGGAGGATTAAGCCGATAAGTTAATATATGGATCATATCAGGAGCCAAGTTGTTTTTTGTTTTTTTGTTTTTTTTACTATCAAATAAGAGAATTAGAAAGAGGAAAATAAGGGATGCCTGGCTGGATCAGGTGGTAGAGCATATGACTCTTGATCTTGGGGTCTTGAGTTTGAGCCCCACACTGGGTGTAGAGATGACTTAAACAGGAAAATAAGAATGAGCCCTGTAGTATTGAACTTAAATTGGAGATTTCAGTATAAACATGTTTTTAATATATGATAGTATATATAAAAGTAAATACAACATGCATCAGGTAAAAATGGATTTAGAGCCTTAAATAATTTCAGACAACACGCATCTCTCTCAACCTCTTGACTCTATCATTCTTCTTGAATTTTTTTCATTCTCAGACTCTACTAGCTGTCAAGATGGCTGTCATTAGCTTCAAGGACAATTTCCAGATTCAAGTCCAAAAGAAAACAAATTTACTTTTCACCCAACAACTCCCCCCCCCCCAAAAAAAAAAGGTCTCACTGCCTATCATTGGCTCTGACTGGGTCTGGTGTCGCTCCTTCTATTATCTCTTTGGCACAGCAGAATGCAATGCATTGATTGGCTAAGGCTGAGCCATGCCCACCCCTGGAGGCAAGAGGGGATAAGCTGTCTACAGCATCTGGGCTGGTGGTGTAGGACAGAATGGTTTCATTAAGGAAAATTGGGATACTTTTGCTAGAAGAATGATGAATGGGTTCTGCGTAGCAAAATGGATTTTCACTATTTAATTCATTTCTTTTAGCAGCTCAACATTTCCCACACACCCTTCTTCCATACATATGCTTTAAAACATGCCCACACTTCCATACTGGAATACCATATGCAACCAAAACACTAGCGCTCCATCCTTAAAATAAGACAACTCAAAGTTCTGTCTGGTTGCTCCATTGAAAACCTTGCCCAAATTCTCTGGATGACTTCAGATAATCCAGCCAAGCCCGACTTAAAGGATAAAAATAACACAAGCACGCAGAAACATACCCAATAGTTGGTAATGAGAGAACCCAAAACTGTGTTGGCCATGGACGTGCAACCATCAGGTCTGCTCTCATGAAAGAAGATGTTGCTCAGCTGTGAAGAGTGCAGCCAGCTAACAGCCTCTGTCAGCGGTACCTTAGGACCCACCCTGGTTCTCAGCTGAGGCCATGTTCCTCCTGGGCAACCCTCCCAGGCTATGATTAAGCATGACAGACTTATTCATATTTAGCCATTTCCGTACAATGCAGACCACTGTAACTGTGCTCTAGAGCCCAACATTGCACTGAGGCTGTATGATCTGCACTGCCAACTGAAGGCTTTGCCAACCCACTCCAACTTTCTCCCCCTTTGTCCTTTACAGACATTACTCCTGATAAATCTCTTTTTTAGAGTAGCATAATGTCGTTTTTTGCCTGTGGATTCTCTCCCCACTCCCTAATAAACTTTTTGCATTTCTTTTTAAAAATTATTTTAATGTTTATTTATTTTTGAGAGAGAGAGAGAGAGAGAAAGTGGGGGAGGGGCAGAGAGAGAGGGAGACACAGATTCTGAAGCAGACTCCAGGCTCCGAGCTGTCAGACAGAGCCTGACACAGGGCTCGAACTCACTCACGAACCATGAGGTCATGATGTGCTGAAGTCAGACACTTAAGCGACTGAGCTACCCTGATGCCCCTTTCCAATAGACTAGAATTGACACAACACTATTCCCAGCATCAAAGAATCAGGAGACCAGAATCAGGAATAAAAGTGGAGGAGTGATCTGACCATCATGTTCTTTTTTTGTCACCCAGCCCCCATCAACCCTTCTTTGGAAGAAAGAAGAATAGAAAAATATGTATATAGTTGTCTCACAATACATAGCGTGCATCATACACTACTAGACAGGAATAGCAAGGTCCCTCATCTTGGAAGTGAAGGAATTGGCCAAAACAGTCCCTTTTCCTCCAAGGCCGAGTTTAAGGTGTACATTGGGGAGGGGTTCTCTTCCTGAGGTTACACCTCTTTAACTACTAATAGTGTGACAAGAGACTTAGAGGCGAAATAATCACTGTTCTTTTTGCCAGACTTGGAGTTTAGTTAGCTCTTGCTTACAGACAATTCTCTGAGCTAATAACCAAAGCCAGACAACGAGCTGAGTGTAGAACTGGACCTATGGGGTTCTGTTTCTTAGCAGCAGGGACTCCAGTGCTCTGTTGTTCTTCTACAACCCTTAGCTTAATGGCTTCATCTCTACATGTCTCACGAAATTCAAAATGATGTTCTTGGGCAGGTAGGTGGGGCTAATCTGCTCCAGGCCTGTGGTCCCGCCACATTTTTGTAATTGGTGATTGCCCACTTCGTCAGGCAGACGTACATTAAGAGAGCTGGTTGGATGGGGCCCGTGGGATCATGAGTATTTTAAAAATACTGATTCTAGCTCTTAGGTTTCAGACGAGCCACTCTCAACCTAAGCTCCTCTTTATGGAGCACTATAACATCGGCCATAAGAAACAGCCAACCACACTCTTAAATTTTTACATTGTTGCTCTGTATCTTTTAACATTCCATCCTTTGTTAGTAAATAGTCCTAGTCCCAAGATAAAATACATGAGTCCCTAGATAAAATACTGAGTGCCTGGGTGGCTCAGTAGGTTGAGCGTCCAACTCTTTTTTTTTCTTATTTTTTTAAATGTTTATTTATTTTTGAGAGAGAGAGACAGAGCATGAGCAGGGGAGGGGCAGAGAGAGAGGGAGACACAGAATCTGAAGCAGGCTCCAGGCTCTGAGCTGTCAGCACAGAGCCCCATGCAGGGGTCAAACTCACAAACCGTGAGATCATGACCTGAGCAGAAGTCGGATGCTTAACCAACTGAGCCTCCCAGGCACCCTGGGCATCCAACTCTTGATTTTGGGTCAGGTCATGATCCTAGGGTCGTGGGATCGAGTCCCACATGGAACCTGCTTAAGAGTCTCTCTCTAGGGGAACCTAGGTGGCTCTATGTTGACCCCAGAGAAACTGCTTGGGATTCTCTCTCTCCCTCTCTGTCTGCCCCTCCCCTGTGCACTCTCTCTCTTAAAATAAACAAATAAACATTAAAAAAAAAAAGATTCTCTCTTTCTCTCCCTCTCTTCCCTGCTTGTGTGTTTTCTCTCTCAAAAAAAAAAAGAAACAAAAACATCCTACTCATCTGACCAGCTGTTTCCTACTTTATATTAAGGGTTATAAGAGTCACCAGCTTTCCAGTCTAGAAAAGTGAGGTCTTCACTCTTACTGAAACTATCTTAACTTACATAATTCTATAGTTGAGTGTCTTTTACACATCAATTTTGGTATGAATTGTGTCATCATTTAGAACTTCTTTCTAGTTGCAAATAACAAAAACCACAACCCCAACTGGCTTAAAGAAAGATAAGTTATTGGCATCTGGCACTGAAAAGTCTTAATTAAGATCTCACTTCAAAAGACTGGGTTGGGAGGAAAGTTAAACAAAAATGCCATCAGGAAATACCATTCTAAATGTGTTGTCTTGAGAAGAGTGGGTTTGTTCTCTAATTCCAGGAGATAACAAGATGGCTGTCTGTAGAATCTTCTTCCCAGTTCAATTCAGTAAAAAAAAAATTTGTTAAGGTGTGCTTTCAACAATCCCAGCAAAAGTCTCATTTCTTTTTATTAGCTTGATTGGGTTACATAACTGTCCCTGAACAAATTCACTCTGGCCAGGAGAATGTAATATTCTAATTAGCCAGACTGAGCCTCATGAATTCTATCGTTTTTTAATAACAGCTTTATTGAAATATAATTCATATACCATAAAACTCACCCCAAATGAACCCTTTGCAAGTAAGACACAGAATGAATACCACCTAGAGCATCTGGACTGAAAATGGGTGAGGCAAGATATCCAAAACAAAATAGGCACTGGGGACACCAACCTCAGGTCTTGATCTCACAGTTGTGAGTTCAAGGCCCGTACTGGGCTCTGTGCTGGCAAGAAGCCTACTGAAAAAAAAAAGGGAGGTGGGATTATTATTTAAAGAAGGATGAATGGATTCTGGCCACCAAAAACTGAGTTCAGGTAGTATGAACTTATTTTCGAAGTATCCAACCTGACATCTTGAAGCTTGTCATAGTTAACATTGATCTCCTGCGTTGTCCCCCCGACCCTGTAAGACTTGGCCTAAAGCAGCTTACTCAGTGCTTTTCTCCAAGTGTTGAAGAAATCCTGGGTCCTAGGTTTATATCCACAACTCTACCTGGCTCTGCTTTTTGTGCATTGGTGACATGCATTAAAAAAAGTTTTATGAATTTCCTTATTTAAAACTCACTTTGGAAGCACCTGGCTGGCTCAGTCGGTGGAACATGCAATTCTTGATCTCTGGTTTGCAAGTTTGAGTCCCACGTTGGGTATAGAGATTACTTAAAAAATAAAAAAAAAATTAAAAAAAAACTCACGTTGTTTATTCAAGTTATAGCATTAATTCTGTAATTCTCCAGCAACAAACATCCTGGGAAGGCCGTGTGGTTGACAGAGAAACAACCATATCCAGTGCTTCCCAGTCAGGTCTCTAGGACACAGCCTGGGTTCACAGGTGCATATAACATAAGGTAAGGATTAAGAGCACAGACATGGACTCAGACAGCCCTAGCTTCAAATCCTAGTATGCTGCTTCCTAATTCAATGAATTTGGACAAGTCACTTAAAATCCCTCCACTTCAATTTCCTCATTGGGAAATTGGGTAATATCCCCAATGACAGTTACAAAGATTATAAATGAGATGATATACGTGTGAGGAGAAACAGGAAATAACATTCTCTTAAATTACTCTTGGCTCTAGTATATGAGTTTTTATTTATTTATTTATTTATTTATTTATTTATTTTTAGAGAGAGACCACATGCAAGCGGGGGAGGGAGGCAGAGGGAGAGAGAAAGAGAATCTTAAGCCTGACACAGGGCTCAATCCCATGACCCTAGGATCATGACCTGAGCTGAAATCAAGAGTCAGATACTCAGCTGAGCCACCCAGATGCCCCTCTAGTACATGAATTAAAAAAAAAATACTTTGGGGTGTCTGGGTGGCTCAGTTGGTTAAGTGTCCAACTTTGGCTCAGGTCACGATCTCACAGTTTGTGAGTTCGGGCCCCGCATCAGGCTCTGTGCTGACAGCTCAGAGCCTGGAGCCTTTTTCAGAGTCTGTATCTCCCTCTTTCTCTGCCCCTCCCCCGCTCGTACTCTGTCTCTCTCTGTCTCAAAAATAAATAAAAACACTAAAAAAATTTTTATAAGAAGTACTTTGATAGGATTCTTTAGCTCAACACCCCAAGAGTCAAGCTCTGCTATCAAAATACACTGCCTTCTAGGAAGGGTGAATCCTGCTAACGGAAGGCCTTTTGGTTACTTTTGATGGTTAGGAGCTGAAAGATGGGGTAAATCTGAGGAAGTATCAAAGAACAAAAGAGATCAGTGCTGAAGGGGCATTAAGATGTGCTAAGCTGTGCCTATTGGCTTCCTAGGGCTGATTGTTGCCATCTCTTCTCGCTCTGTGTTTGGTGGTGTGAAATTAACCATGGAGAGAATATTTATACCACAGCACTTGGCAACTCTACAAATGAGTCCTTCCACCTTCCAAAGACCTAGTTAGTAAACACTTACAGCACAACCCTGGAGGAGAGGTCCCTGTATCAGAGCAGCAAAGACCGTTGCTTTGGAACAGGGATATCTAAGGGAGATTTTTTTTTTTCAGATTGTTTACTTCTTGTTCTTCCCTTGACATCTTTAGTAAAGTCCCCTTTATTCACTATTGTTTTTATGCAAATGAATTCGTGAAGGACAAGAGGACAAGGGCCCAACTGCTATCTAAGTACTGACAAATGGTAGCTTTAATTGTCTTGATTATTCGTGACAACCGTAACAAATGATGCCTTTTCTTCCCCCAAGAGAGTGTTAATGTAGCTACCTTCCTCAGGTAGAATAGATTTCTTTTCTCCTGCTTCAAGGCAGAACATGGCTCAGGGCACCCCATGATGAGAGGCCATTGCTCTGATGGGGTCCCATGTGAGCAGGGGCATTCTCTCTGAGGTAATGGCAAATAAGCTGAAGTCTAGAACAAGAAACCAAAGGAGAGAAAGAGTGGGAGGAAGCGAGGGAATGCACTCCAGGCAGAGACGCCTGTAATTTCAAAGGCTCCGAGGTGGAAAGAAGATGGGTAAGATTGGGATGTATGAATGGGCAGACACTGGCCTGGGAAAAGGTTTCCAAGTAGACAGAGATCAGCTATGTTAGGCCTTCTGTACCGTTAACCACCAAGGGAGGTTTATCGGCCTCAGGAACTTGTCGCGGATTACAGTGTCACATTTCCTGATGCTCAACATTGACTAAAGCTTGGTTGACAGATACAATATTAATAAAGAATTGCCTTAAGGGTATGGAGTGCATGCTTGTCTCTAAAAATCTATCTGTGGCTTAAATCAGACGAGCTGAGAGCCAGTCTGCGCTGTTGAAAGGTGCTGTGATTGAATGCCACAAGGCCAAATTAAGAGACACGTGGCAGCTGGTATCCAAGGTGACCCCAGTGATGCTCACCTTTCTACCTTCTCCTCCACGGAACCTGGCTGATGTGTATAACCAATAGGACATGGAGGAAACGACAGTGTGTGATTACTGAAGCTAAGACATAAAAGATGTTGTAGCTTCCGTCTCTTTCTTTCTTGGATCATTCGCTCTGGGGAAGTCAGAAGCCATGTCATTAGGGCACTCAAGCAGCCCTACGAGGAGGTCCACATGGGAAGGAACTGAGGCCTCCTGCCAATCATGGCACCAGCGTACCAGCCATGAGAGTGCACCATCTTGGAGTGAGTCCTCCAGTCCCAGTCAGGCCTTCAGATGACCGCTGCCCTGGCTGACATCTTGATTACAGCCACATGAGACATCCCAAGCCAGAACCGCCTACCCAAGCTACTCCTGGATTCCTGATCCACAGAAACAGTATGATATGACAAATGTTCATTGTTGGTTTAAACCAATATATTTTGGCATTTTGTTATGCAGAAGTAAATTAAAGCAGGCATTATAAGAAACAATCCTGATAAATTATTTGCTACACTAAAAATAACACTGCTTATCAAAGGGTATTGTCTGTGAGTTTTGGCAAGTTAGTTAGCCTTGCTACACCTCAGGTTTTTTTCCTGTCAAAAGAGACTAACTAATAGTATCCATTTTTCAAAATGTTTATAGCATTAACCGGAATAATAGGTGTATTAGTTTCATTCTTAGTTTGAAGAATAAAATAGTTGGGGCACCTGGGTGGCTCAGTCGGTTAAGTGGCCGACTCTTGATTTCGGCTCAGGTCATGATCTCACGGTTCATGATTTCAAGCCCCACACTGGGCCCTGTGCTCACAGTGTGGAGCCTGCTTCAGATCCTCTGTCTATCTCTTTCTGCCTCTCTCTCTCTCTTTCTCAAAAATAAATAAATGTTAAAAAAAAGTTTTTTTAAATAGAGAATGAAATGGAATCATAAGTAGCATATCATAGAAACTCAGTCATCCATCATTATTATTTGCTGTTATTATTATGTCTATTATTTTAAAATTTTAATTTTAACCAAATCTGCTTTTGTTTCCCTTTTTCAAAATCAATTAGCAGCACAATGATCCCATCACTCAAAACACCAGAAACCTGGATATTATCCTTGACTGATTTTATTTTCATTCTTTACATCCAATCAGTCATTATGTTCTAGTGATTATATCTACTAAGTACTTTCAGACTATTTTCTTTATCTCTACTCCCATGCCTTAGTTCAGGACTCCATCAACTCCCATCTGGACTATTAAATAGATTCCTAAATTGTTTCCTGCCTCTAATCTTATTCCTCTCAAAACTTTTCTCACACTGCAGCCAGTGGCCTATCTACAACACAAATATGATAAAGCCATTCCCTGGTGAGAACCTTCACTGGCCTTCTGACAGCTCTGTGAAGTCCAGTCTCCTTAGCATAACCAGGAAAGCCTGTCAGGATCTGGCCATCGTCAGCTTCTCCTTTTATTGACGCTATGTATCTTACAGTCAGTTCTTTTTTCTTTTTTTAATATTTATTTATTTATTTGAGAGAGAGAGAGAGAGAGGCAGAGAGAGAGGGAGACGAGGGAGACACAGTATCTGAAGCAGGCTCCAGGCTCCAGGCTCTGAGCTGTCAGCACAGAGCCCAGTGCGGTGCTTGAACTCATGAACCTCAAGATCATGACCTGAGCTGAAGTCAGATGCTTAACTGACTGAGCCACCCAGGCACCCCTAGAGTCAGTTCTTTTATTTGTTGCATTTGGTGTCCCTTTCACAGCATTGATTTTTCTTAGGTGTGTGGTGGTTCTTGCTTTGTTTTATTTTTTCTTTCTGGTTAATATTTGCTGTTACATTAAGCAGCTTACCTCCATGCCCAAATGAGGCTCTCTGGTCACACCTATCAGTACGTTCGAATTTTGATCACAGAAAACTGATTCTGGTGATTGTAGGTGAGGGTTGAATAATGTGACAAGGTGAAGTGTGGGGGCATTCACACTCTGAGAGCTGGACATAAAAGACTCTACACAAAAATAAATGGTTAAAGAACACATAGGTGTCTTTTCCTTCAAGCTAGGCACTCAGTTCTGGAACAGTAAGATGTACATCCCTAAACATAGGCTATCATGCTAACACTATTCAGACCCCAGAGAAATGCTTTCCTCGGCTCACGTCTGTGACCTTGAAAGAAAAGGAGACAGTCCTGTCCAAATGCCATGAAGGTTTGTGAGTTGTCCCTTATCGATTTGAGAAATAGGTATTATTTCAGCAGAGAGGATTCGAGAGGCAGAATCATTGAAGGAAGAGAAAATACAAATTAATTATCGTGACAAATTGTTCCTCTCAAGATGACTGCAATAGTTTCTTACATAATGAAGAATTATTCTCTAAGAAGTCTGAGCATCTATTTTATCGCTTGCCTTTGTGGAGCTGGAGGTTCTCTTGACTTAGCTCAATATTTGAAACAATTGTACATGACAGCTGAATTTTGCAATATTGAATAATTCATATTACTTTTAAATTTTACACTTATGGTTAGAAGATAATAGGCATGTTGCATGATGCTGATTCTTTCTTTTGGCAAATAGATGGGCGGTAAAAACTACATTTTTAACTAACTTCTCAGGTATTTTATTTCAAAATTAACAATACTGAAATAAAATAAAAAAATTAAATTTCAGCTTTAAAAAGAATTTGATTAAAAAATTCAATACTCATGAACTTTAATTTGAAGCTTGTCTTTTAATTTTGACAATTTAAAATGTTTTAGAAGAAAATAGCATTTTTAAAAGTTTATTTATTTTGAGAGAGGCCGAGAGAGAATGCGACAGGGACAGAGAGAGAGGGAGAGAGAGAATCCCAAGCATGCTCCACACTGTCAGCATGGAGCCTGAGTCAGGACTTGAACTCATGAACCATGAGATCATGACCTGAACTGAAATCAAGAGTCAGAAGCTTAACTGTATGAGCCACCTAGGCATGCCAAAAATAGCATTTTGAAAACACATATGAAAAATAATTTTCACTTTTACTTAAATTTACACATTTTGATAAAAGCAATATAAATTGTGTACATTTTTTTTAACTAAAAAATGTTTATTTATTTATTTTGAGAGCGAGAGAGTGCCAGCTGTCAGTGCAGAGCCCAACTAGGGGCTCAATCTCAGGCACCTGAGATCATGACCTGGGCCGAAATCAAGAGTTGGACGTTCAACCAACTGAGCCACCCAGGCACCCCTAAATTTTGTACATTTTAAATATTACATTTTATTTTTAATTCTTCAGATAATTACTTTCAATAAAAGACAAATTATGTAAAGTTTTTTGTTGTAACAATGTAGTCAGTGATTTCATTAAAATGGTGAAGGAAGAGAAATGTTACGGAATAAATATATATTCGTGTATGAATTCTAGACCTTTTTCCCTCATACATTGACAGAATATCCAGACAAGTGCAATACTAATTAAAGTCTGATATTGTTGATATGTTGCAAAACCATGGCTTTGGATACTTTAAAATATTTTGTTATGCAGGAGTATTTGTCAAGCTAGAAAGACTATATATATATATATTACACACACATATGTGGACATATGAGAGCAAGAGAGCGAGAGAGCAAGTTTGCTTTGTAGTTACAGAGGCAGCTTACCCTTACCTGGGGCCCTCTACCTATCTCCTGAAATACAATTCTCTTTTTTAGAGAGTAGTGTTCATGACTTTGATTTGGAATTTTCTCCCTCCATAGTCTTGGCCAATGTCTAGAGTCACGAATGGCTCCTCCTTTTCTTTCTGACCCAAATATATGTGACAATCCTAACTGACCGTTCCTGGCCATTCTTAGCCAGGAACCATCCTCAGGCCTTTATTCTGGGAGCAAACTATTGGCTAGCACTTGAGGCTATGAGGGGAATCCAACAGTTCTCCCATTCCAGGTCAGATCTCTCAATAATTGTCATAATGATGCATCCAGGCTCTTCTCTTTTTTCCTATTTATTGACCGTGAAATTGGGGTTTCCTTGGGAAAATCTGTTCTTACCCTTGAAATATTACTGACGTAACTTTCTCCTGTGTATGTGTGTTGGCTACAGTTTCTCTATCTGATTTCTTTGCTAATCTGATGCTATCAATGTTCTATTTTCCAGGAATTCTTCAACTCTTTCATCTGCTGCCTACATCCCTTCTAGATTTTTAGTGTCATGAATTACTGCTTTTAACATATCTTTCCTGACATTCCAACAGGCCTATGCCCAGGAAGGGAAATCACTGTTTGTGTTTAGCATGTCATCTTAATCCCAATATGTTTACTGACATTTTTCATCTCCTTGCCTGGAGTTTGTAAGCCTTAGCGATACCAAGATGCTGGAGTTTTCTACACATGCACTGCTGTGTCATGCTTCCATACCTTTGGCCATGTGGTTTTCTCTTTCTGACTCAAAAATTCTTACCACCTTTCTTTGTCTGAACTCTTATTTATCCTTCCAAACTCAACCCAAAGCACTCTTTTCTCCAGGAAAGAACTAACCAACTAACTAACTAAAAACCAAAGTATTTCTGAGACACCTCACTTTGGGTTAACCTTCCCCTTTCTCTGACATCTGTATAGACTCTATCTCTGAGGTTGCCAGATAAAATATTTGAGGAACACTTCTACTAAAAATTGTTCACTGTCTATCTGAAATTCAAATTTAAACCAGTTATCCTGGTTTTTTTCCTTTGTTGTTGTTGTTTTCTTGTTTTTTTTTTAATGTTTATTTATTTTCAGAGCGAGGGAGAGAGAGTGTGAATGGGGGAGAGGCAGAGAGAGAAGAGAGAGAGAGAGAATCCCAAGCCGGCTCCGTGCTGTCGAATCTCACAAGCCATGGGATCATGACCTGAGCCTAAATCAAGAGTCAGACCAACTGCTTAACCAACTGAACATCCCAGGTACCCCTAGGCATCCTGGTTTTGTTTTTTCTTTTCCCGGTCGGGCAACATTAAGTATTTCCTCACTTATTGCGCTGTATGGGATTTAGCTGCTTGCATGTGTACCTCTCCCTTGGGGATTAGAGGTTTCTTACAGGAAGGCACCGTGTCTTTTTTTGGTGGGGAGTGAGTGGGGTAGGGATGAGGCATTGAAAGTCTATCTTTCTTATCTCCATATCCTTAGTGGCTGACACCTCGTGTGACACACTAGGTTATATTCGTTAGGTTCTTAAGGGGGTAAGTAGTAAGAAGACCAAATTAAGTAATGAAGAACTTACTGTAAGGAGAATTCCTGGGCAGCTGGCTTCTGGAAGCATGTGGAATTCATTGATCTCTCTCTGTCTCTTATCCCTGCTTCCCTCAACTCCTGGAATTCCCTCTTCTCTAATTGCTGTGGCTTCCTCTGCTACTCAGCGCATGGGGAGGATGCACTCCAGAAGGGCTACGTCTCCTCCAATCAAGAGATAGACACTAATTTCTCTTAACCTCCATTCCTATTCGTGGGGAAGAGTCTGTGTTCAATCAGGTTAGTCTAGGAAATGAGGATCGTGTAAGAACAGAGGGCCTACCTGTGACCCTATAGTTTGATAGGGAGCTTTGATATTTGGAGGATGAACAGACACTGAAAAGTTTCTACTACCTAATGCTGCCTTAGTCAGAGTTCTCCAGAAAACAGAACCTAAAGAATGTGTATGTGTATCTATGTATACACAGACCAGTCTTTTGCTCTCTTCAAACCTTGAACTGACTGGATGTAGCCCACCCACATGGCAGAAGGCAATCTGCTTCTAGTCAACATCCGCATGTTTAGATGTTAATCTCATCCAAAAACATCCTCACAGAAACATCCAGAATATTATCTGGCCACCTATCTGTGCACCATGGCCCAGCCAAGCTAACACATAAAATTAATGACACAGTATAGATGCTCAATAAAAGTTTGCTTATTGACTAATAAGCAAATAATAATTTGCTTATTGAATAATTTTTTGAAATTGAATCCTTTTTTTTGAAAAAAAAAAGAAGAATTTGCTAATTGAATACATTTTGTTGCTTACTACATTTAAGCAGTGTTCCATCTATGAATATTCACAGAGAAATGGTGATTTCGGGATCTTAGAACCAAGGAATACCTAAGACTTCTTATGAGTCCTTGTTTGTATTATCCAATGAACCCTGAATCATGTAACTGGTCATAATTCTGTCTTCATGTTGGATCTAAAAATGTTGGAATTGAATTAGTGTTTCTTTTCTACCAAACACATGGTGCCCTATGTGTATCATGTACACTTATCTCATCGCTATCCATGTATTATCTCTAAGACAATTTTTTGTTTCATTTTTTTTAAATAATCTCTATGCCCAACTGTGGCTCGAGCTCATGACCCCATGATCAAGAGAGAGCCACACGCTCGACCCACAGAGCCAGACAGGTGCCTCTTTTTTCATTTCTTAATTGCCTCATTAATTTGTTTTTCATTTTCTTAACTGAACTACAGTCCACATGCTGTACATTACATCCCTAGAACTTATTTCGTTTATAACTGGAATTTGTACCATTTGACCACCTTCACCCATTTTGCCTGCCTCCCCACCCCCCATCCCCGGCAACCACCAATCTGCTCTCTGTGTGTCTTTCTCTATTTGACTTACTTTACTTAGCATAATGCCCTCAAATCCCATCCTTGCTGTTGCAAATGGCAGAATTTCCTTCTTTTTTTATGGCTGAATATATATCACATTTTCTTTATCCATGCATCCGTCAATGGACTCAGATATTTCCATGTCTTGGTTATTGTGAATAATGCTACAGTGAGCATGGGGAGGCACACATATTTTTAAGATAGTTATTTCATTTCCTTCAGATAAATACCCAGAAGCAGAATTGCTGGATCATATGGTAGTTCTATTTTTAATTGTTTGAGGAACCTCCATACTGTTTCCTATAGCAGCTGCACCAATTTACATTCCCACCTGCGGTGCATAAGGGTTCCCCTCACTAATTTGTTTTTCAGCTTATTTTATTTAACCACACTGTATGAAAAGACTATGAATTAGTAAGGAAAGGAAGCAAACACTTGCACTAGTCTTGATCTACTTTTCATAGAGCAAAGATCAAATCCTTCATGTTGAATGATTCTGAAATGAGCAGCTTATATATTTTTACAAATCATCATATGATCTGGTCTGCACACTCCTTCCATTCTGGCATTCCTGTTTATCGTTTTATGAGAAACTCAGCACATATCAATCTCCTACCATTCAAAGCATAATGTGAATCAAGTGTTCAATGCTGCAATATGTTGTTAAAATACTTCTAGGCATTTTTTTTTAAACCAGCTTAAACTGCTCTTCTTCTACTGTCTTAAAATGTAGACTGTTTTCCTCAGATCTTCAAAAACGTTGACTTCTAGAAGAGGCTCTTTGTCCCGTGGTGGTAGAGCTGAAAAGTGGGCCAAAGAAGAAAGAGTTGCTCAGAGCCAAGACAGAGCCAGAAGAAGGGTCTTTGTAATGATACCTGAATCTGTGCAATGAACATGGCAGCATTAGAATTTTCCTGAATAGTCTGGAAAGTCTCCTTAATTACACCAATATATAATTAAGTTTGGAAAGTTACATTGAAACTACTCTTTTTTTGATCATTGAAGCAATAGAAACTTTATTATAATACTTAACTCTGGAGGCGCCTGGGTGGCTCAGTTGGTTAAGCGTCCGACTCTTAATTTTGGCTCAGGTCATGATCTCATGACCAAATATTTGTGGTGGCACCTGGGTGGCTCGGTAGGTTAGGCATCCAACTCTTGGTTTTGGCTCGGGTCATGATCTTATGGTTCGTGGGTTTGAGCCCCATGTGGGGCTCTGCACTGACAGTGTGGAGCCTGCTTGGGATTCTGTCTCTCTCTGTCTCTGCCCCTCCGCCGCTTGCTCTCTATCTCTGTCTGAAAGAAAGAAAGAAGAAAGAAAGAAAGAAAGAAAGAAAGAAAGAAAGAAAGAAAAACTTAACTCTGAGAGTTGAGGCTTTCCACATTATGTTTATTGGGTCTCCTGCACGTGGTCCTGGGTGTGGCAGCTTTAAGTGACACGAAGGGGCCAGAGGATGGTTTCCATTTCCTTTGCTCCTTTTCGCTCACTTCCTTGCCCTGGTAAGGAAAACAGTCATCCTAAACCAAGAGAAACTTTCATAAACGACGCAGAATTCCATTAAAAGATTGGTACTACTTCAGTTATGCCAAATAATTGCCAAAAGAAATAGAAGAGAAGAAAATTGGTAATTTTACCATGAAGAGAGTATCTTTGTAATTTTAAGAAGCTAAATAATTAAAAGATGAAAAAGTATCTATGAGTTACATGTATTTTCCCCCAAAGTACAATAAATAGGGTAAAAAAGAGCAGAGTCCTAAGGAAGGTTTTAAACTGAGTTGGCTACCTAGTTCCACAAATATATATATTTTTAAATTTATTTATTTTGAGAGAGAGAGAAAGTGCACATGCATGTGCGTGGGGGGAAGGGCAGAGAGAGAGGGCAAGAGAGAATCCCAAGCAGGCTCGGAGCTATCAGCACAGAGCTTCCCGTGGGGCTGGAACCCACAAACCGGGAGATCATGATCCAACCAAAACCAAGAGTCGGATGCTTAACTGATTGAGCCACCCAGGCGCCCCTACAAATATTCAGTAGAATATTGCTTTACTTTCTCTGTTCTTCTATGAAACCCATGCTGTGATAGCCAACGGGCATAGCCAGGCCCAGGATGCCAAATACTAGCGCAGCGAGGTCGGAGGGGACTTGGGCTTCGGGGATGGGCGGTGAAGGGCAGGTGCATCCAAGTCAAGATCACCCAGGTTGTAATAGCCTGAGAAACAGTGGGCCTCAGAGAGCGAAGGAGTAAGAGAAAGCAAAGATGATAGGAAATAAGCCACGGAATTTGGAGGTAGACAGAGGCAAGAAGGAACAAAGCAGCAAGAGAGCTCAGAAGGGTCTTCCTCACTCCGGGTCTCCCCTCCCCACCGGTATTTTCATGCAATTAACTCCGGAGCTGCCGGGCACATGGGCGCAGGAGCAGTGAGGATTCCTGCTCTCACCAGCCTCTCTCCTGTTGGCACCTACCTAGGAGCCAGTCGTGGCTGGGGCCTGTGACTGTACACAGTTGGACAAGGGGCCTGGAGGAAAAGCAGTTTTTATCAAGGGCAGTTCCTGGCGCTGGGTCTGCTCACGTCAGCACTTCAAAGAAGGGCTAAGCGTTCTGCAGTCCTGGTGCGGTAAAATGACATTTTTCTGTTTCCTTGCTTCTTTTTGGAGTTTTTTTTTTTTGTTTCTTATTTATTTCTTGGTTTAAGAAAAGATGAACTGTAAAGCTTTGCCTTTCTCTTAATTCTACCCAATTCATGAGTTTTCTCTCTCAATCAGAGGCCTTTACTGCAGTGCACAGCAAGAAAAAAAAAAGATGACCTCAACCTGCCATGTGTTATTCCTCTATAATTAATTAGCAATAGGATAGGCAAGGAAAATATCACATTTGGTACTCTGAACACCAGTTTGTCATCAAAGAGCCTGTTAAACCCTTACCTGTATTCTTCTTGGGCATTTTGGGGCCCAACCTGAAGAAAAAAATGTTAGGGGCACCTGGGTGGCTCAGTTGCTTGAGCATCTCATTCTTGATTTTGGCTCAGGGTTTGTGAGATCAAGCCCCTCGTTGCGCTCTGTGCTGACAGTGCGGAGCCTGCTTGGGATTCTCTCTCTCTCTCTCTCTCTCCCTCTCAACCCCCATCCTGGGTCTTGCTCTAAATAAATAAATAAATAAATAAACAAACATTTAAAAATTTTTAAAAAGGAAAGAAAAAATTTAAACTGTGTAGTAATAGGTAGTAGCATGAACGTTTTGATTCTGAATAACAAAACAAGACCTGTGAACTCACCACCTAACTTAAGCATGAGGCACCAATACTGTTGCAGGAAACTGTGTTCAATTTATCACAATTGTTTTCATGGATTGTGCTTTTGGTGTCATCTGTCAAAAGTCATTATCAAACACAGAATGACCTAGATTTTCTTCTGTCATTTTCATGTTTTATGGATTTGTGTTTTCTATTTAGGCCTATGCATTTTTCTTTTTCTTTTTTATCTTTTATTTTCTCTATAAAGTTTTTGGTTTTGGTTTCATTGATTTCAGCTCTAATTTTTATTATTTTATTATAATAAAATTTAATAATAAATATAATAAAGTAATAATTTTTATTATTACTTTCCTTCTGCTTACTTTGTATTTAATTTGCTCTTCTTTTTCTAGTTTACTAAGGTGAGGTTTAGATTATTCTAGATCTTTCTTCTTTTCTAATATATGCATACAATGCTATGAATTATACTCTAAGCACTGCTTTTTCTGTAACCCCCAAATTTTGGTAAATTACATTTTTACTTGCGATTATTTCAAAATATTTAAAAATTTCTCTTGAAATTTCTTTGGTCCATGTGTTATTGAGAAGTTTGTTGTTTAATCTCTATGTATTTGACGGTTTTCTACCTCTCATTCTGTTCTTGATTTCTAGTTTAATTTCACTGTTGTTCCTTGCAGTTCTTTTTTTTTTTAATGTTTATTTATTTTTGAAGGAGAGAGAGACAGAGCGTGAGCAGCGGAGGGACAGAGAGAGGGAGACAAAGAATCTGAAGCAGGCTCCAGGCTCTGAGATGTCAATGCAGAGCCCGACTCAGGACTTGAACCCACCAGCGGTGAGATCATGACCTGAGCTGAAGTCAGAAGCTTAGCAGACTGAGCCACCCAGGCTCCCCTTAATTGGTATATTTAAACCATTGACACTAAACGTGATTATGGATAGTAGTTGAAACAATATCTACTATATTTGAAAAAAATATCTACCATATTTGTTACTGTTGTCTATTTGCTGCCCTTATCACTTTTTTGCGTCATCCACTTTTTTCTCTTCTCTCATTTTAATTGAGTATTTTGCATGATTCCATTTTTTTCTCTTCTGTTAGCATATCAATTGCACTTCTCCATAAAAACATTTTAGGGGCACCTGAGTGACTCAGTTGGTTAAGCATCAGACTCTTAGTTTCTGCTCGTGTCATGATCTTGGGATTGTTGGGGTAGGAAGACTAGAAGTGGCTGGAATTGGGTATGTCCTTTTCCCCACGTCATTTAGGCTCCAACCAAATCCATGTTGGTTAAGATCTGGCAAAATCATTTTCCTCGATGGCAGGCCTTTGTTTAGGAGAACAAAACACTTCAGGCATATTTCAAAATAGGTAGTTTCACCCTCCCCCTGCTAGAAGCATGAAGGAAATATTCTTAGATCTTCCCCCTGAGAACCTGGTAGAGCTCCTGATGGAAAAACTGGTGCAAGTGTGAGGGGTCGTCCTGGGACGGGGTCCTCAGGGGATTTTATCCTCAATGCTCAGACCCCAACAGTTAGCCAATTGCCTTTTAGATTTTCACACCACATGGGGGCACCTGGCCGGCTCAGTCAGTTGAGTGTCCAACATTGGCACAGGTCATGATCTCATGGTTTATGAGTTCATGCCCCGCATCAGGCTCTGTGCTGACAGCTCGGAGCCTGGAGCTTGCTTCAGATTCTGTGTCTCCCTCTGTCTCTGTCTGGCCACTCACATACTGTCTCTGTCTCAAAAATCAACTTTTTAAAAAAAATCTTAGACTTTCATACTATTTGCTGGTTCCAGGGGCCAATTCTGCTCCGGATATGCTCTCATTCTCCATGTATACTTTTCTGTCCAGTTTTCAGGGGAGGAGTTTGTTCTGAATCTCAATCTTCTGATGAATCCAAGGAGAGTTCTTAATTTTCACATTGTTCAGCTTTTTTCTTGCTGTGAGGACAGGTGAGCCAACTTCCACACTCTTTACATGTTGGACCAGAAACCATCCACCATCCTTTTTTTGTACAACTGTGAGCTAAAAACAATGTTAGCTTTATTTAGTTATGTATTTATTTATGTATGTATTTATTTTTAATATTTTTTTGAAGTGAACATAACTTCAAGAGTTTAGTGTCTTCAAAGTATAACAAAATAGGAAGCCTAGAACCGCATCACCTGGCCCTTTCTCTTCTTACCTCCGCCTAGTTCAAAATGCTTGCATTTCTTCATAGCCAGCATTCTTTTAGATCTGTAGTTGGGCTCAACACATAATTTTTGCATTTTTTTAAATGGATGAAAAATATCAAAAGAGAATATTATTTTGTGACTAGTAAAAATTCCATGAATATCAAGTTTTAGAATCTATCATTATGTTTTACTGGAATATAGACATGCTCATTTATTTACATGCTTCTTATGGATGTTTTCATGCTGCACAGACAAGGTGAGTAGTTTTGACAGAGACCTTAAGATCCACAAGGCCTAAAACATTTATTATCTGGCTCTTTGCAGAAAAAAAATCCAATCTGTGCTTCTCCTACCTTTTAATATATATGTGTATGAATTTTTAATTATATATATATAATCTCATTTTATGTCTGTGCTACATTCTTGGTAATTGTGTCAGATTTACTTTCCAGTTTATAATGGCCTCCTTAGCTATATCTAATCTGCTGATTTAGTCATAATTTTCCCCCTTTTCTTCAACAATTATATTTTAAATTTCTAACATTGTATTTTATTCTTTTTCTAATCTATGCGGTAGGCTTTGATCATCTCTTATTGTTTATTCATGTTTTTGATATCATCTTTTATTTCTTTAAGCATTTTGTATATATTCATTTTATATTCTGTACCTTTGAAGTTTAAATCTGATATTACTGCTGCTGCTACTGATGCTGCTTAGTTTCCTCATGTATTTGACGATCTTTGATGTGAGCTCATATTTGGTACATCAAGTGTGTGGTCCTACGTGAAAGACCTGTCCAGGGAGGATTTTGCTCTGTGGAAAGCCAGGGAGATGATTATCACTGGAGCATTAGAGCCTTCTTCCGATTTCTCTGGCTTAATCTGGGAGTCTGAGTTTCAATACTTCATTCTTTCTCTGTTGGCCCAAGACTTCTTGCCTCATTTCCAGCAATTAAAGTGGTGACTGTCTTTAGGCACACCTGTCTTCCCCCTGTACATGTTCCTTCATCTTTCTTTTCTGTTTTTTTTTTAATTTTTTTTATTGTTTTATTTATTTTTGAGACAGAGAGAGATAGAGCAGGAGTGGGGGAGAGGAAGAGAGAGAGGGAGACACAGAATCTGAAGCAGGCTCCAGGCTGAGCTGTCAGCACAGAGCCGGATAGGGGCTCAAACCCACAAACTGTGAGATCATGACCTGAGCCGAAGTCAGATGCTTAACCAACTGAGCCACCCAGGCGCCCCGTCCATCTTTCTTTTCTGCTCAGTTTTCTTTTTCATTCTTCTGGCCCACTGGGAATTTCCTGTAATCTCAGCAAGATAAGAAAATAATGGCTTTTTCTATGCAATCTTGATGTTTTATCACAGGAGGGTTACCTGGCTATCTAGTGTGCCAAGGCAGGAATCCTATCCAGTCCTTCGTTCTGCCCTTATGACTAACTTTTGCCCCATGTGCTGGTTTATTTCCTCCCCAGGACCAGGTAATAGAATTATGTCCACATTTTCTACTTTCTCCTTTCCTTTGGTACAGCCCGGTGCCTGCCCTTGTCTTCAGCACTCATTTTATCCCCTTAATGGATCCCGAATGCAGAGTCAACAATGATGGTATCTTCTCTTTGACCAAAGGAACACCCATTCTTTGGCGTCTTGCCCAGGATAGAATTCAGCTGTGGTTCTTTCCGAGAATCTTGGGTGTCCTGCTTCCTTCCATCTCTAAATACACACAACCTCTATTCTCAGCCCTAACCCCCTTAAACATGATCTCTTTGCTGGCATGGTTTAATTTTTATTTACTGATGTCATTATTTCACGTCCCTCCTGTGGAACTACAGTGTTCTTTCTTGCTCTTTGGATCTCCAGAGTGTGGCTTAAAGCTAAATGCTTTTCTTCCTCGGTCTGCATCGCTGCCCATAGACTGTTCTGTGATTTTTAGCTAGATAAGTGACTTCTGTAGTTGTCGGCGTCAGTTACAAATGGCTTCAGACGACCAGACAAGGCATATGAAAATACTCTGTAAATGACAAAGCCCTGTACGATGCTGAGGACAACGCAGGGATGAGATACACAGTCGAATTCAGGCTTCGGCTGAAGGCAAATGCCCCTGACTTTGATTATGGGGAGAAACTGTCCTAAAGCCTTCTGAAAGCTGAAAATGGTCTGCACTGGAAGAGAGAACTGAGTCTTTCAAGGGGGAAATGGAACATCCTATTTAGAAGCACCCGCCGATGAAATGTGGTGTGGAAGAGTAGAAGGCATTACGGCGCTAGTGGACAATCTGGATGGGAAACTTCTAGAAGCTACCTTAATTCAAAATGATGAATTAGCCATAACAGCCGGGCTCTGGTTCCAGGGCTAAAACTAGGAAGAGGCAGATTTCCGTCGTGCGTGTCTGAGAACTGAGAAAGCTTATGGATATAGCAGAAAGAGTGTTGGACTAGGATTCTTGAGACTTTTTTTTTTTTTTTTTGATGAAAAAATTGACGGTAAACCATCACATGATGAAAGTGGCTCCTTGCTGGGAGGTTGCCTTCCAGCTCAAATTCTGTGATTTTATCACCATCACCAGGTGACGTGGCTTTGCCTGAGTTGGAAAACCAGGGCTCGATTAGTGGTTTGCTTTGTGTCTCTTAGGGTTCTAATACCCATGTTCCCGCGCTCTCAGCTTGTACGCAGTCCGTCACTGAAGGGGATGTAGGAAAGAGAGGACACAGCCGCTATGTCCCCCTAACTATTTCCAACTCTCCCATCACATGGGAGACCCAAGTCCTAAAACCTCCCAAAGGAAGCATGGCTGGAGTTTCCAGTGTCGTTCCTGAGCCACAGTCCTGATAACAGGGGACTTTGTTCCCCGTTTCCCATAGCACTTCCCAGATACTGCAGCATAAGGAATTCTAGAACTTTTTGACAGTACCCTTCACAGACACGGAAAGCACAACTCTAATTTTTAGTGTTGTAGACATTTCAGAATATTTTAATAAATTGCTCTGTTTGCCTTTTAGCCTTCACATCCTACATTTAAGGGCACAATGAAAAGCCTTCTCTGTGCATTCTCTGGATCATCCCAACTTGCAGCTACAAATTCTACTTCTTTTAACTTCTGATGGACTCCTGGCTGACGCATTCTCGATAGCCAGCACAGGAGTTCTTCCTAAATGTCCCAGTGCGTGACCTACCATTTAAACTTGTCGTTTTTCGTCATGATAGCAGGAGTGTTGTCCGGGTCTACGTGGAGTCTCCCCAGTTCCCGAGACCCCAGAAGATGAATCCATTGGTGTATTGACATGTGAGTTGTGCTTACCTGGGCAATCTTCTACAACCACTCCTGCACCTCCATGAATGGGCCCGGGACCGGGGATTGGCCCCCACACCACTCCAGGTCAGAATGGCATTTGGTAAAGCTCTTTGGTAGGAAGGCTGCGTCCTCCTTCCATTTCTGTTTCTGCCTCTAATCATCCCATCTTCCAAGTCTTTCAAATATGGCTTCAGAAAGAAAAATCACTTATTTAAGATCTGGCCCCCAGTATTTATTTCCAGCTGAAACTTGTTTCTTCCCCAACCAGACTCTAAGCTTCCTCCTGCTGATAGGAACTATGCCTTTTTCTAGTTGGACTCCAGAAACTACAACAGTGCCTGGCAAATAGTAATTGCTGTATCCTTCGATGACTAAATGAATCAATGAATGCTTTCTTTTCATGGACACACTGTATGATGGAATGCAATGAACTTTTCTATTATTTTTTATCTCTTAATATTGCTGAGACTGACTTCTCAATTCTCTTGATGACACTCCATTTCTAAAACAATATTCAGACAAGGTTCTTAATTATATTTATACATCCCAGTCCTATACTCCCCATTTTATTTTATTTTACTCTATTTTATTCCATTTTATTTTATTTTATTATTTTTATTTTATTTTATTATTTTCTTTCAGAGAGAGAGAGTGAGAGTGCAAGTACAGGAGAGGGGCAGAAAGAGGAAGAGAGAATCTTAAGCAGGCTCCATGTTCAGCACGGAGCCTGACATGGGGCTCAATCCTCCCACCCCATGGTCATGACCTGAGCCGAAATCAAGGGTCAGACGCTCAATCAACTTAACTGAGCCACCCAGGTGCCCCTATATTCACCTTTTCAAAGGATATAGCCCTACACAATTGATTCAATTGTATCTTGTCTACATTTTTTTAACTGCTTTTGTATATGGGCAGTTTTATTCCCTAGATCCTCCACCCCTATCTTCAGTAGTTCACTGGAAGAAGGACTATACCTTTGTATCATTTTGTTCAGTTTTTACCACTGGCTTGAGTACAGAAGAGCCACTGACCAAATGTGGAGACCCCTGGGTAGGGTAGCAGCTATGGTGGATGACAGGAGTCAGACAATCAAATTGGGAAAATGGGACTAAAGAACTAAAGAAGATGAAATGCAAAAATTTGGGGGGGAAAAAGTCCAGTATAAGGTACAAAATGAGGAAGAGGACAGACAGCACAGATGAAAAGCTTACCACACCACTGTGTTCTCTTTGGCTCTTGTTTGTTTTGTTTGTATCATTTTTATTTTTATTTCTTTAGATGTTTTAAATGCTTATTTATTTTTGAGAGAGAGAGAGAAAGAGCACGCAAGTGGGAGAGGGGCAGAGAGTGGGGGTGGGGGTTGAGGGTGGGTCAGAGGACCTGGGGTGGGCTCTGCGACAAGAGCAGAGAGCCGGATGTGGGGGCTCGAACTCACAAACAGTGAGATCATGACCGAAGCCAAAGTTGGATGCTCAACAGACTGAGCCCCCAGGTGCCCCTGTAACATTTTTAATCCCCAGACTCATCTACAAAATAGGAATAACTCCCTCATATATGGTGTAGGTGCTTATTATATGCCAGTCACTCTTCTAGGAACTGGGGGCACAGCAGAAACAACAGGAAGTTCCTCTCCTCACTGAGCTTACATTCTAGAAGTGGAGAAATAACAGATACATACTTTAGCCAGTGATGTATGCTCTGAGAAAACATAGAGCACTCATAGAAAGCACTTAAAATAGTATCTGGCATTCCAATAGCCAAAAGGTAGAAACAACCCAAATGTCCATTAACTGACAAATGGATAAACAAATTGTGGCATATCCACACAATGGAACACTACTCAAGCATAAAAGGAAAGTACTGACACGGGCTTGAACATGGATGAACCTGGAGGACATTGTGCTAAGTGAAAAGAGGCAGATACAAAAGGTCATTTTTTGTAGGATTCCATTTATAGGAAATATCCAGAACAGGCCAATGCGTGCGGACAGAAAGCAGATGAGAGGTTGCCAGGGGCTGGAAGTGGTAGCGCTATGGGGTTTGGTAACGGGAATGGGTTTTCCTTTCAGGATGTTGAAAATGTTTCGGAGCTCACTGCACAAGACTGTAAATGCACACATGTCACCAATGTTAAATTTTAAGTTATCTGTAGTTTACCACATAAAAAATAGTATCTGGCATAATATAAGTATTCAATAAAACTTAAACATTATTCTTTATAGCAAAACGAACAAAAATCTCCCAAACAGAAAATTACCTAGGTGATTATGCTAAGTGAAATTAGTCAAAGAAAGACAAATGATATGACTTCACTCACAAGTGGAATTTAAGATACAAAACAGAAGAACATAAGGGAATGGAAGCAAAAATAATATAAAAACAGGGAGCGGGATAAAACATAAGAGCCTCTTAAACATAGAGAATACACTGAAGGTTGCTGGGGGGGGGATTATGGGTGGGGGAATGGACTAGAAGGGCAAGGGGCATTAAGGAGGACACTTGTTGGGATGAGCACGGGGTGTTATATTTAGGGGATGAATCACTGAAATCTACTCCTGAAATCATTATTGTACTATATTACTCCTGAAATCATTATTGCAGTTATAATTTGCACACTTGTAACTTTTAGTCTTTTCATGTGAGCATTAATAGCAGCAACTCCAGACTTCAAGCTGTATTACAAAGCTGTCATCATGAAGACAGTATGGTCTTCTCACTCAGATCAATGACAAAACTCAGATCAATGAAACAGAATAGAGAACCCAGAAATGGACCCACAAACATATGGCCAACTCATCTTTGATAAAGCAGGAAAGAATATCCAATGGACTGAAGACAGTCTCTTCAGCAAGGTGCTGGGAAAACTGGACAGCAACATGCAGAAAAATGAACCTGGAGCACTTTCTTACACCATACACAAAAATAAACTCAAAATGGATGAAGGACCTAAATGTAAGACTGGAAGCCATCAAAATCCTCGAGGAGAGGGGCACCTGGGTGGCTCAGTCGGTTAAGTGTCCGGCTTCGGCTCAGGTCATGATCTCACGGTCCGTGGGTGCGAGCCCCGCGTCGGGCTCTGTGCTGACAGCTAGCTCAGAGCCTGGGGCCTGATTCAGATTCTGTATCTCCCTCTCTCTCTGACCCTCCCCTGCTTGCGCTGTCTCTCTCTGTCTCTCAAAAATAAATAAAAAACATAAATTTTTTTTTTTTCAAAAATCCTCGAGGAGAAAGCAGGCAAAAACCTCTCTGACTTTGGCTGCAGCAACTTCTTACTCAACATGTCTCCGGAGGCAAGGGACACAAAAGCAAAAATGAACTATTGGGACCTCATCAAAATAAAAAGCTCTGCACAGCGAGGGAAACACTCAGCAAAACTGAAAGGCAACTGACAGAATGGGAGAAGATATTTGCAAACAACATATCAGGTAAATGGTTAGTATCCAAATCTATAAGGAACTTACAAACTCAACACCCAAAAAACAAATAATCCAGTGAAGAGATGGGCAGAAGACATGAATAGACACTTCTCCAAAGAAGACCTCCAGATGGCCAACAGACACATGAAAAAATGCTCAACATCACTCATCATCAGGGACATACAAATCAAAACCACACTGAGATACCACCTCACACCTGTCAGAATGGCTAACATTAACAACTCAGGCAACAACAGATATTGGCGAGGATGCGGAGAAAGAGGATCTCTTTTGCACTGCTGGTGGGAATGCAAACTGGTGCAGCCATTCTGGAAAGCAGTGTGGAGGTTCCTCAAAAAACTAAAAATAGAACTACCCCATGATCCAGCAATTGTATTACTGGGTATTTATCCAAGGGATATAGGTGTGCTGTTTCGAAGGGAGACATGCACCCCAATGTTTATAGCAGCACTCTCAACAATAGCCAAAGTATGGAAAGAGCCCAAATGTCCACAATGGATGAATGGATAAAGAAGGTGTGGTACATATATACACTGGAGTATTACTCGGCAATCAGAAAGAATGAAATCTTGCCATTTGCAACTACGTAGATGGAACTAGAGGGTATTCTGCTAAGTGAAATTAGTCAGGGAAAGACAAATATCATATGACTTCACTCATATGTGGAATTTAAGATATAAAACAGATGAACATAAGCGAAGGGAAGCAAAAATAATATAAAAACAGGGAGGGTGACAAAACATAAGAGGCTCTTAAATATAGAGAACAAACAGAGGATTACTGGAGGGGTTGTGGGAGGGAGATGGGTTAAATGGGTAAGGGGCATTAAGGAGTCTACTCCTGAAATCATTGTTGCACTATATGCTAACTCGGCTGTAAATTAAAAATAAATAAATAAATAAATAAATAATAAAAGAAAAAAAATAGCAGCAACTCAATAGTACCAGAAAGCCTACAGACTTAACTTGGATATCAACTTAAAAATAAATAAATAAACAAACAAATAAATAAATAATAAAATTTAAAAAATAAAAAAAATTACCTAGGTAAACAAAATTATTCAAAAAGTTTTTAACCACTGGAATGCTATGCAGGCTTTGAAGAGAGTGAATGTGGTCTGCAAGTACAAACTTGGAAGGATGGCTGAATTTACAGCGAGGACACGCAAAAAAGCTGACGAGGGTACATGTACGATTTTTGTTAAAATACACATGCACGTACACACCCATGTGTATCTGCCTGGGAAACAACTGGAGGAACAGTGGTTTCCTCTGGGGTGAATAGGTTGGGGGAGGGGGGTGGAAATGGTTTTGTTCTTGACCTTTATATCCTTGTGTATTGATTGGTTGCGTGTGTGTGTGTGTGTGTGTGTGTGTGTGTGTGTGTATGTACAATACACAACAGTTTGGGAGTTTGGATGACAAGCTCAGCACTAAGAGTATGAGATGGGGCGCCTGGGCGGCTCAGTTGGTTGAGTGTCCGACTTTGGCTCAGGTCATGATCTCATGATCTCATGGTGTGTGAGTTTGAGCCCTGCATCGGGCTCCGTGCCGACAGCTCAGAGCCTGGAGCCTGCTTCAGGTTCTGTGTCTCCCTCTCTCTGCCCCTCACCCACCGCCCCCCTCAAACATAAATAAATATTAAAAAAAAATTTTTTTTAAAGAGTATGAGGTGGCCATCCAAAATTCCTAACCTGCTCCTAGATGGCATTAAAAGAGATACAGAATCTTGGACAAGGGAAGTAATTACCCATCTTGGGAATTAAAATCTTTTGGCTTCATACTCGTTATGAGGAATAAAAGTGGACTTGTCCCATAGTGTAAAAATCCTTCAATATCTGGAAGTGGTTTTTGCAGGTGGCCAGAGGGACAGTGCCAAGCACACCACAGGTGCTAGACAAGGATGTCCCTGTGTTTCCGAAGTCCCAAAGAAAGGGTAGGGCATGTGATGTTCTTCGGCTTCTGGGCAATCTTTCCCCTTGTTAAAGTGCATCTTTAAAAATGAAGTTAATATGGGAAAATGAGATAGTATTAAGAAAAGCCATTTACAAGTCTGAACTCTTAAAAAAAATCATTTTATTGATCCTTTACCATACAAAATTTATTCAAATTACACCCATTTGAAGTGGTAAGATCACAGCTAGAGAGAACAGGTGTACCCTGTAACAAATCTATTTACAAAATCCATCATAAAAGCTTTTTTTTTTTACATTATATTACATATTTTCTTTTTTAAACTAGCATACAACACAAAGCTAAACCGATTAGTAGTTTGCCTACTCCCAACTGTGGGAGAAATACTTCCTTTTGACAAAATCACGTACCCCGTAGGAAAAGAAATTCCCACAATCTGACTTGCCATGGCCACCCGAGTCACTCTGCAGAGCCGTCTTCCTTCAGACCCTTGCTCTCTCACACAGACTGTCATGCACGCCTCGAGTTCTTTCTTTCTTTCTCCTGAAAGCTAAAGCTTTAAATACTGCAGTTTTATTTACAGATCTACACTTAAAACAACGAAAACAGAAACAAGAACCACGACGAAAAACGAAAACGCAATATGACACTCTTAAAAAATTACAAACCAGCTAGAAAATACTCTGGCAGTGTTTACAAATTAATTGCTATTTTTTTTTTGTACAAAATTGCTAGATAATGAAAATGTGAGGAGACTACATATCAACTTAAATAAAACGATCGCTATGCACAGATCTGTACATATGAACACACACCTAACACTGTTTGACAGCTCATGTGTTGCCCTTTATACACTTTATTTTGTAAGGCTCACGCAGTCATCATTTGCACACTTGTAACTTTCAGCCATTTCATGTGTGAGCGTTAATAGCAGCAACTCAATGGTACCAGAAAACCTGCAGACTCAGTACTTAAAGTAACACAAATACCGTGGTACAAACCCACTTGGTATGCCAGATACTATGTCAGAAAGAAAAGGACTAATGCAAATGGGATACGGCACGGACATCGAATTAAGGTACGCCAGTTAAGCCCACTAACTGGAAGAAAAAGAAAAAAAGTCTTATGCGTGAAGGAACTCCTTAAGACTTCTTAGTATTCCTTTCTTTTTTAAAAACAATAAATACGGCATTATTACATTACGAAAAGGCTTCGTGAGAAAGTCAACAGAACACACAGCAACCTAGCCAGGTGAGCTCAGTCTTTAGACTTTGGAAAAAAATCAGCTTTGTGCCGCTGGCAGGGAGGATTAGACAAAGCTGTAAGCAGAGGCAGCTAACCAGATGAGATAAATATGGGAAATGGGGAAAAGCTTGGCATAAATGGTTTCCCATACAGGAAAACACCCCACAGTGCATTTCTAGTAGGCACTTTGACACAAAGCTCCCCCTCCCCCCCCACCCCAGTGCTTCATCACGGACCACACCGCTATTTATACCAAATCCAGTGTGTGTGAGACAGGAGGCCGGGGACGGAGGCCGAAGAAGAAAAACGAGGATAATCTGCACCTTTGTTTTCCTTCCCAAACATACACCCACGCACACCCACACAAATAGTTTAAAGTGCTGGTGTCATTTGCTTTGACCCCACCACCACTTTGCATATTGTGGAAATCTACCTAGAGTAAACTGGCTGGGGCTTTCGTGGTTTTTGTTTTGTTTTGTCTTGTTTTGTGTTTTTCCTAAGGGATGTTTTCGATTCAATTCAACACAGGAATCGACTGCTACTGTGTCGGGCACATAGCATTTCAATTTAACTGTTTCATCTTGAGGTTTTTGTTTTTTTTGTTAAGTGACTCCCTCATTCCTGCAGTCTTCAGTATCCAAGGAATGGATCTGAGGTGCCAGGCCACCTGGCCAGGGTGGGGGAGAAGGCTCTCTCCCGGGGCCCATGGGAAAGCCATTCTTGGACGTACCTGGGAGGATGTGCCGCTGACACGAAGCCTCCAGCAACTGGGGGGGGGGGGGGACACCATCCCCGAAGAGTAAAGTGGGAGGCGCCCTGGCATTCTATCGCTTCTTTTCCCACGACCCGGCTTCCCTTTTTCAACTTTACTCCTTCACAGAGGAAGGGGACCGGGCTCTGGCCAGGACGACCGCAGCCCCCTGGGCGGCGGGGGGCGGCCTGCTCTCGCCAGCGTGACGTGAATGCCACGGGACAGAATGCCACTCACACGGCGGGGATGTCTTTGTCCCCGGAGGCCTCTCCATCTGACCCCATCCTGAGAAGTGGTCTCCCTGAGTGCAGTGTAAGAGAGCCCTTGCCCCACTCTCGGGGCCGGGGGGGGGGGTGGGGAGGGAAGAGGGGGAAGCCCGAGGTCGGAGGGATCCACACCTGCGGCTCCCTGGGACTTGCTCTGTCATCTGACCTGGTTCTCCTCTCGCATGGGCCACCCGTGTCCGCGAGCCCCGGGACCCACTGGCTCCCGGGAAGGGAAGCAAGATGGAGTTGGTGCTTCTCGCTCAGGCTGTTACACCTGCGGTCCCACGCATCTAGATGCTCTGATCAGTAGAGGTTCTCTACCTCTGCTTAAATCATTCCAATGAGCAAAAAACCGTTTCAAAGTAAACAATTAAATTGAAATGGCGATGGGTGCCACAGGAATGCTTCAATGGCGGCGAAAAAAAATTTTTTTTAAAAGCCTAAAACAATCCACAAAGAACTCCTAAGTGAGCGTTTGCTACAAATCAACTTTAAACTGACACATACGTTGGGGGCGGGGACTGGGAGTGGAGTCAGGAAAATCCACAACAGCTTCCAGTGGCAGATGGCTACGGCGGTTCTTCGGTATCTGCAACAAATAGTGGAAAACGGGGTTCTTCATCCGAAAGGCTGTGCGGGTTCTCCCGACCTCCAGGCGGGACATGCAGTCCATAGCTTACACTGAATTATGACAGTAATTGAAATATTCCTAAGAAGAGCTGAAGAAATCCATTTCATACTTTTTGCATGACTTCAAGTTTACAGTTCCTGCCGTTCCATTCCATATGAGCAGACCCCCAAAGACATGCATTCTGCGGAGAAGGCACGGCTTGAAATGCTATTAAGGAAGATTGCTGTTTTTGAGTGGGCCAGGTGGCCAGACCCCATTCTACAGCCCATCCATCAGGCACAGCAAGCCAATCCGGGAAGGGGGTGGGGGAGGAAAAATCGGGGTGAGAGACACCTGATTGCACATTTTCTCACTTGCTGACTCATCCAGGAGATTTTGGAGCCTGGGGCAAAGCAGGGCTTTCCCAAGGGAGCCTGCAACTGTGCGTTTAGACAAACAAACAAACAAAAAATTATTATTTTTTTAAATTCATTAAAATGTCAGCTTTGTTCTGAAGTTTGTAGTTTACTTCATGATACTATCTTGGAGGAAGAAGGTAGGAAGGGACAACACTGCATGACAGATGCTCTGGTTCCATAATAAAAAAATATTGGTTTATAAGGGGAGTTCACACAATGCATAATCAGCTACACATAAAATCTTCCACCAGTGGGAGCTTTTCCAAATCGTAAGCATCGAAGAGATCGCTGATGCCTTCTTCCTCCCCAAGGCTTAGGAGATAGTCTTCTTGGAGCAGGGGGGGCAGTAAGTTCACAAATGGTCCTTCTAGGTTGGAAGGAATTTGGTCCTCAGTCTGCTGTAAGAGGTTGGCTGGGGAGGCCAAAGGAGAAAGGTTTGCCATAGAAATGGAACAATCGCTATGTCCTGAGTTGGTTGAAGCCAAGTCTGAAAGGGGGAAAAAATTGAGGGAAACAGAAAAATAAGTTAGGAGCAAATCAAATGGACTTTTTGGAAAAATATGCATGCTACTGTTAGAAAAGCATGCGCCCTCCGCTAAGGATGGTCAGAACGACACTGTGGTCCAGACCGCCTTGGGCTAACTGGTCACAGCGACTGGCCGCCCTTCTCTGTTCTGGCCTGACTCATTCATCTCTTGAAATGTCCACTGTTAGCAAACAAGTATACAAGTCGTTCCAAAGATGAGAGGCTAACAAGTTCCAACACTTCTTTCTGCTATCAGTTAGTCACTATTTATTTATTTATTGAAAGGGAGAGATCTTGAGTGGGTGAGAGGAAGAGAGAGAGAGAGAGAGAGAGAGAGAGAGAGAGAGAGAGAGAGAATCTTAAGCAGGTTCCACACTCAGCACAGCACAAAGCCCGATGTAGGGCTTGATCCCACGACCCTGGGACCATGACCTGAGCCAAAATCAAGAGTCATCAGATGCTCAGCCGACTCAGCCACCCAGGCGCCCCCAGTTAGTCACTTTTTAGAGGAAAAACAAAACATAACATCCATAGTGAAATGCTGGCTTTGGAGCAGGGCTCACGGATTTTAACTTTGCCTTTTTTGAACTCACTTTTTAAAGATATCTCTAAAAACGCACATAATAAGACATACCCACTTTGACTTTCTATTCTGAAAAAAAAAAAAAAAAGGGTCTTTCGTTTTACCATCTCAGGTTCTGTGTGTGTTTTTTGTTTGTGTGTGTGTGTGTGTGTGTGTGCACGCGCGCGCTCAATAGTACATCAGACCCTATTCACTTCAATCACTCCTATTCTTGCTGCTATGTTGGGAGACAGTCTGGGGAAAATTAAATACACATCCCCCAGTCAGAAACTGAAAAAGAGGGGAGAAGGTAGATTTCCCCTGGGGGTTCTTCCTCCCATATCTTGTCCCCATCACACTGGGGGCGGGAGGGAGGGTGAAAATTAAGTTACAACTTCTGACAAAAGGCTTTTCTCTCCAAACTTGTTGCCTTTCAGTATAGCTGATGATTCACCCCGCCAGCTCACAGCCAGCTCACAGCTTCACTCCGTACTTGAGCTGGTTTTCCAAAACACTGTGAGCAAACGGTTTGGGCTGATAGCAAAAGCCTGAGGGACTCCATCCGCAGGTGGAGAAGTCATTTGCTCAAGATCATTATTTTATTCTGTAACCAGTCAGAATGGCTTAAAAAAAAAAAGTTACCTTAATAACATTTAATAACAGAAGTTTTTATTTCTTTTTTTTTTAATTTTAATTTTTTTATGTTTCTCATTTATTTTTGAGAGACAGAGAGACAGCGTGAGCAGGGGAGGGGCAGAGAGAGAGGGAGACACAGAATCTGAAGACAGGCTCCAGGCTCTGAGCTAGCTGTCATCACAGAGCCCGACGTGGGGCTCGAACCCACGAACGGTGAGATCATGACATGAGCCAAAGTCAGACGCTTAACCGACTGAGCCACCCAGGAGCCCCCAGAAGTTTTCATTTCTTGCCTAGACATGTGGTTCTGACACAGAACCCTTCCAGTCACCTTCATTTTTAACATAGATTCCAAATGAAAAAGTGGAATTTTTACCTTTGGAAGGGGGTTTCGGGATATTCCCATTGTGGTCTTGGTTGTTTGTTTTCATTGGGCTGTGTGTTTCTGTCTCTTCTGGACACAAATACACCTCAATGGGCCCTTGGGTACTTGCCAAATGTATTTGTAGGCTCTATGAACAGAAGTGAGAAAAGTTCAAACTGAGAAATGAAAGCTACAGTAATTTTCATCTAAAAACTAGTAGCCCATCCCAATCAAGAGCAGGCGCCAGCAAACTGCAGCGTGAGGGCCAAACTGGACCCATCCACTGGCTTTGTAAATAAAGTTTTATTGGCAAAGAATCGTGCCCATTCCCACGGTTTATGAATTGCCTCTGGCTGCTTTTTTTTTTTTCTCTCTCATACTAGATTAATGGCAGAGTTGTGCTGCTGAGTCATCCCAACAGAGACTTACTGCCTGGTCCTTTAAAATTTTTTTTAACGTTTATTCATTTTTGAGAGACAGAGAGAAACAGACCATGAGTGGGGGAGGGGCGGAGAGAGAAGGAGACACAGAATCTGAAGCTGGTTCCAGGGTCTGAGCTGTCAGCACAGAGCCCGACGCAGGGCTTGAACTCACAAACTGTGAGATCATGACCCGAGCTGAAGTCGGACGCTTAACTGACTGAGCCACTCCGGCGCCCCAATTGCCTGGTCCTTTAAAGAAGAAGTTTGCTGACCCCTGCCCTAGAGAAGGTGAACTGTGTTCTTTAAATATATTCCTTCTATGCAAACTATTAAAAGGTCTTTCAAGTGTTCTATAGACAGTATTTCCATGTTGTTATTCCTGTCTGGCAGGGCTTTTGCATGTGAACTTTAATAACCACTAGATGAACAGTATTCTTACGTGCTAGGAGCAGAGTTTAATAAGAGAATGTGGCACACTAACATCTAAAATTCTTCTTCATCTGGGTCACAGAGCTATTATTACCATTTAAGGTGAGAACTCTACCCTAGATGGGAGCTTGCAAATCTCATTCTCTTCTTATTTTCTATGCATTTCCTTTTTGCTACATTTCTTTATCTTACAGTTGCAGTCCAGGCCTATATTAGTGAAGATTATCTGAAACCAATGACAAAAATATGCTCCCTACTTTTTTATAATATTCTAGTCTGTCAATTCAGCCACGGCCTTATGTGATTTCTTAAAAGTAAGCATGTTATAAAAGATAAATTCTGAAAATATGCTAAGGTATGTTGGGGGGTTACTTTTTTTTTTTTTTTTTTAATTAGGAAGCTACTTTAAAACATTTATGCCTCTATTCCTGGTGAGTCCAGGGCAATCAACATAAAAATTCCCCAACGGTTCAAATCAATCAGAACCACCAGATAACAGAGAAAGAAAAAGTATAAGAGGGACAGGGCGCCAAACACCAACTTCAATGCTGCCATGTTAAATTTGACTCCTGGGGCATTCAATGCAAATGAACTGTTGAAATGTTTTTTAAAGTTCGGGTTAAGTAAAATAGACGGGAAAGAAGGATCAAGTTTTTTGGAGGATACACCCTTTGTCCATGACTCAATGATTCTTTAACTTCAGGCATTCCAGAAAGATCTCTGCAGATGAACAAAACATTATCTCCTTACCTCGATTGGGTCAGGCACTTCAAGTCTTGTTTCCGGAGGGGCTTTGACAACTATAACAGTTTGGTCTTTAAGGCCACTAATTTTTCGAATATCTTGATATGTAACGTAAGCTAACGTAGGGATCGTTAAGGAAATCTTCCAATGAATTGCCTCAGACATAGCCACTTAGAAGGTCAAAGAACAGATGCCTGGAAAAAGTCTATAAGGTATTTTATGACTTGTAAGAATATATGGGTGTCTCTGTCTAGATCTTCAAATATATGGGATCTCCCATGAATCTTCTTATCTGGTTGATGTTCTAAACAACAAGACAAAAGCACAGCTTTTCCCTGCCCATTTCTAAAAAGCCCACGGCTACTTAAAATATTAAACACAGAAACGGAATAGTTAAACTATCCAAAGAAAACGAAAACCCAATTTGTTCAGGGATTTTCTAGCCAGGTTCCTCTGGAGCACGGACATTCCATAAACTTCAGGGAAGTGTGCTGTCACTCAAATTGAATGATGGCAGATCCCAATTTTCAGGGGGAAAAAAGTAAGTTCTATTACCCATATATTTTTTGAAACTCCAGTAACTTCTATCTGCTGCTTGACTATTAGCAAACGTCAGCAGCCACCCAAATGAATGAGTGAGTAGCAAACAGATCTTTTGGCCGAAGAATTCAGAAGACTGCTCAGGCAGACGGCTTGTTTTCTTATGGGCACCTGGGCTGGTGGTGATTATATACTGCCCACTGGTAAGAGTGTCATTATTTCTCTGTTATAAAAATCATCCTTTATATGATATTATTAACTGTCAATATTTCTGTGTTCACAAGGAGGAAAGCAGCTTCCCAAGGCTCTGCAACTGAATGGACTTGAGAATCACTCATAGGAAGAGAGAGCAAACAGTATTTCAGTACCCTTGCTAATGACTTCTGTGCACTGAATAATTCTTTTGAGTGCCCTGGCAGCCAAACCTGAGAGGATATCAGGAAAGAATATGGTACTGACTACATGATGAAAGTATTCACGCAAGCTTGCCTAGAGAGACATGTTCTTACTCGGCAGTAAAAGAACTCCCACAGCTCTCTTCTATACGGCACACGGAGTAGCATAATTAATGTACAACGTCTTCTAGCCTGTTGCATTTTTTATGTTAGCCCACAAAAAATGCCTAGGATAAAACAGCAAATCACAACTCAATGAAGGCCTTTCTGCAGGTAATGTAATACAGCAAATAGAGTCAATGATCTGACATGTTTAATACAGAAATAGGGTTTAGAGAGACAAGGAAATGTCTCTTAGAACAGTGGAATTTTATTAGACATTGAAGGAAACTAGGAACATACTGTGCAGAAAAAAGCACATTCACTTCCTATCTGTGTATACTTTTAGGGGCATCTTCACGGACTATCTTAAGTTTCAACGGTTGAGACAACAGCTAATCCAGTGCTGAGCTCGATGGGACAAGCTCACGTGGGAGTCCGAGTCTTAGGCCCCCATTTATTTCATCAAGGAAGCAAACTGACAGTTGTGAATTTTTACCGAGAACCCTGGGGGAAATGACAGCCAGGTACCTACCCCACAGCCCACTGTCAAAAAAGCTATGTGACAAGAACTTATTAAAATAAAAACTCATCTACAATTACTCAACATGCTGCAGGAAGGAAAATTTCAACACATTTGTGAACAAGCTGTACCACATTCGGAACTGAGTGGCGAATTGAAATAAATTGTGCAAACACATTTTCTAATCTTACAAACTTAAAAGTACTTCCACTGTGGCTCCCTCCTGAATTTGCTTTTTGGGTTAGCAGCCCCCCGCAAGGAAGCTTTCAGTTTCTGGAACAAAGGCCCCAGAGAAAGCCAATGTAGGGGACCGTGCTGTAAGCTACACGTTGCAGAGTGCGACCAATCACGGACAACCACCTCGTCTCTTCCTCCACGGGGCTCCCAACTAAACCATGAAGGAAGGAACCCCAGTAGAGTTCTTCTTGTTTCTTTCCTGGGAAACCCACTCTGGCCACCACTGGGGGTTCAAATCATCACACCTCTTCTCCATGTCACTAATTGTCAGCTGACAAGATGAATCCTTTGGTCAACAGAAAGCGAACAATCGCAGTTTCAAAATACGGCCTGAATTGGAAAATATATGTCCCCACACCCTCCAAGGGAAAGCCTGTCAGACACAAAGGGTCCTGTGGAATGATGAGAAGTGGGGAACGCAAATTAGAGAGGGGGCATCTTAAAACATGGGCTTTGTCTTCTTCTAGAAACTGAGAATATTGCAAAATCTTCTTGTCAACATAATGAAGTAAGCTTTCTCCCTTCTTGTTGGAAGGGCGATGATGAGCAGTTAGTTTTCCCGTGATGGCCAAAAGATTGTCAGCCAGTTGACAAGAACTGGCTTTAAAATTTTTTATTTCCAGAGACTAATGGCTGTAGATGAATGGATGAATTGAGATGTCACAGGCCTGGGGAGGGGGGAGCTTCTGAAATCAGCTCTTGGTGCTGTGAACCAGCATTAACGCGCAGGAGAAATCATAGCGCGGTTTTTCTCTACTCTTTTTATTCTTTCAGCTATAGCCCAGACAGATTCAACAAATTCCAATTGCTCCAATATCTGATGAAAAGAAAATAGAATGTGAGAACCCCAACAGTGACAGCTAACGCCCACCAAAAATCTGGGGAGCCAGAGAGGAATCTGCTGGATGTTGTCATTAATATTAACACCGACACCTTACGTGTCTTATAATAGTGCTGCCTTACGCTAGGAGTGTGTCCATATGTCCCAACCACATATGAATAACATGATTAAAAACAAAAAAACAAAAATAAAAACAAAAAAAACCCCCCACAGTTACCACCTGGCTATCAAAATAGACAGGGGAAGATACCATCCAGTGACTATCTTTCCATAAATACTGAGCTCTAAAACAAAGAAAAGTGGATTTACACACACACACACACGGACTTGGGTGAAACCAGAGTAAAAGTCTACCTGTGCGTAAGAGCCAGCCTGTCCACTCTGGATGTAATCTAGAAGGCACTAACCCCCAAGGAACAGGTGACACAAAGGATATCTTTGATTCTCTGAATCCTCGGTTAGCAGTTTGAGGTCCAGGGTGCAGGTTTGGATCAGCTCATCTAATTTCTTCTCTTCCTGGCTGAGCTCGGTCACTTCCTTCGACAGGCCTTGACACTGGGCCAGCGTGCCCCCGTCCTCAGACAGACTGCAGCCCCTAGAGACCCAAACACAGACTCATTGTGGCTACTTGGGGGACTGGAGGGGAGGAGGTAGAAGGGAGGGTAGGGAGAAATGGTCTTTTGAGTAAATGCCTCCTCTTTTTTTCTTTTTATAAATTTCTGAAATGTTTGTTTATTCTTGAGAGAGAGAGAGAGAGAGAGAGAGTGCAAGTGGGGGAGGGGCAGAGAGAGAGAGGGAGACACAGAATCCAAAGTAGCTCCAGGCTCCATGCCGTCAGCGCAGAGCCCGATGCGGGGCTTGAACTCATGATCCATGACACCATGACCTGAGCTGAAGTCGGACGCTTAACCGACTGAGCCACCCAGGAGGCCCTAAATGTCTCCTCTTGAAGGTCACGCTGCTTGTTAGCCAATTGTTAAAATCAGAACATTTATACACATATTTTTTTCCCCCAGACAGTCCTTCACCTCAGTTCTCCCACCATAGAAACTAAGTGGGGAAAAAAAAAAAAAAAACAACAACCCCAAATCCAACACTGCTATTTTCAGGTTTCTCTCCTCCAGAGGAGGCCTGTTTCTTCAGAAGGCTCAAATTCAAAGGGCAAAAAGAGGGCCTCCTCCCTGCCACATGCGTCCTGGGGGGACAGAGAAAGAGACGGGGGAAAGGATGGAGAGACATAGCGAGAAAAAACTGAAAGAAAAGACGAGGAGTGGTTCTAACTCAACGGAATAGCGTCTGAAAAGTACAAAAGACCTAGGGAGCCTCTGAGGGCCTTCTGCCACCACCGACAAGGAAAAGGAGGTTAAGGGAACGGATCTGTGAGCTGTATGGGAGAACAAAGACCACCGCCCAACAGGTTTCTCTCAACCACAGGCCGAAATGGGTCACTGAGTCGTCACAAAATTCCAAAAAAGTACAAAAAGTTACCCGCTCTTCCTATCGTGTCTGGGGTAGTATTGTTCCCAAAGCTTCCCTCTAAGAGATTCGTTCCTTCCCACAACACTCTCCAAGCTCCTTCTAAAACAGTGACTCTTCGGGTGCTCCGTCTGATAATTCACGAGCGGCGTTAGCATACATTTAATCACACATGTGGGTGACAAGTGCTAACATCCCTGCTTTCCAGGATGAACTGAGGCATCTAAGTCTTGCCTCAATTTACCCAGAAAGTGAGATGACTCGCTGTCGGAGCCACAGATAAGGATAACGTGGCGATGTGTTAACACACAGCCGAAGTGCATTTCCAAACGCCTGTTAGAGGTAAGCCAATGACACGAGTGAGCATCCGTTAGCTTTCACACGTGAGCACACAGGTGGCATCACAAGAGATGGACGGCATTTTACTTGACACCTGCAGCCCGCCTCCCCCGCCCCCCACTGGGAATCCCAGGATCCCCTGGCTTAAGGCTAATCAAGCTTTTCGTCTCTGAAAGTATCTAAAGAGAAGGGCTCTGGGCAAAGAGGCTTTGAACTTCTGGCAAAGGACCTGAGTGAGGGGCAGCGAGAAGGGGACCTCGGAAATGGAGGGTGGGCGTGAACGTGAAACCTGGGACCGGGGGGTCGTGGCTCGTACTCACATCCATTGCACGTTGTTTTTCGACTTCTTCTTAATGAGGTGGATGCCTTCCAGCACGTTGGTGATGTCGTAGATCCTTCTCTTTTGCACTTTGAGTACCTCCGCTGCCTTGTTCAAATCCAAGACCCCGTCAGGGGACTGGCTCAGTAGCTGAATGAACTTCTTGGTGAGCAGACCAAGTGATGTGTCATACCGTGTTTTTTCTGAGGGAGATTTTGGAGCTTAAAGAAAAACAAAAGCCGAGCGGGTGGGGGGGGACAGGGAGGGGGGAGAGGTAAAGAAATGAAGGGTTTCTTTGCAGGTAGGCAGGCCCTCTATCCCGCTGCAGCCCAAGTATTAGTGTCAAAGCAAAGCTGTTGGCGTCGTTGTTGGCAAGTTACGGAAAGCTATGAAATTGCTTTATTAGAAAAGGAAGGGGCGCCTGGGTGGCTCAGTCGGTTAAGCGTCCAACTTTGGCTCAGGTCATGATCTCGCAGTTCACGAGTTCGAGCCCCGTGTTGGGCTCTATGCTGACAGCTTGGAGCCTGGAGCCTGCTTTGGATTCTGTCTCTCTCTCTCTCTCTCTCTCTGCCCCTCCCTGGCTCACACTCTGACTCTGTCTGTCTCTCTCTCTCTCTCAAAAATAAATAAACATTGAAAAGTCCTTATTCAATATCATATTTATTCTCTCATGGGTGCGCAGGCCAAGGCTTTCACTGAGCATTACACACCGTTTGCGGACTGCCTAATTCGCAAACTCCAAGAAAGGAGTGGACAAACTCCAATTTAGCATCTACGTCAAATGCCATAGACATGAACGGTTGCTTAGCTGTCTCCAACCTCCTTTTCTCTCTCTCCCAGAAGAAGCAATCGATGGAAAGGAAAACTAACCGCAGTGTATTGGTGTCCGTCAATTCTTACACTGCCTTACGCCGAGTGAGAGAGTCAGGCCGGTGCGGACGTTCCCGACCCTGGCGCGCTTTGTCTGCACTCGGGGAAGCCTGCTCTCCAAAGGCATGTCCGTTAGGGAAAGTTAAAAAATTAAATTTGATTATAGAGTGGCGCCAAAGAACTCCTATTGCGAGTTGAGAAGTGACACCACACACATTCAAAGGGGCCTCCCTGGAGTCAGTATTCAGGTCCCGAAGCGACTCTAAACCTTTGCAGGGTGTCTGCGGACACTGTACTTATTTTTCGGGATAGGAAGAGAGAGAAATGAAAGAGGACACGACACGCCAGCATTATTCACACCGTGGCATCCTCTCAGCCGCAAGCTTTGAAAGGTGGGAAGCCCACACCCAGGAGAAGACGAGACGAGCGCATCCTTACTTTTTGGACTATCTGGACTTCGCAGCGCGGCTCTTCCTTTGCCCTTGGGGGTTTTTAAGCCATCGGAGAGGTACTGATGACCGCTTTCTCCCAGCTCCAGCCTTCGCTTGGCCTGCAACGTGAAAGCACCAGCGTTGGTCACTGGGCACGGGGGCAATCGCAAGGGGTGGGGCTGTGACCTGTGACCCGGCCCTGCCGAGTGCCTCGGGCGCCCGCCAGCCCAGGCCTCTGCCCTGCCTCACACGGGGCCCTGGCCCGCCCCACAGCCGGGTTCTGGCCCCGGGGGCCGGGCTGGCACGTCAGCTCTCTTCACCTGCGACGGATTACCCATCAGATGGACATACCCAGTGGTCCTTCACGATTAGGCTCAGGAGCCGCCTTGTTCATTCATTCAACATACATGCCAGGCATGGGCAAAGACACTAAGAAGACAGCAGGCATCGTGGAACATAAACTCACTTTTCCCTCGCAAAACTTCGCCGCCGACCTCCATGTCTGGTCCGGGCTGGACCCCCTTCCTTGTGCTCCCGCAAACACTCTGTTTATTTGTCTCCTCGCACTTACTGAATATCAGGGTTATTTTACTTATCTCTTTCTCATTTCCTCTAAGGCAGGGACTGTTTCCCATTTATCTTTGTACACCTAGTGCTTGGCATAGAGCCTGGGTTTCTGTAGGTATTCAATCACTCTATTTATATTCAATGCAAGAGTGATTGAAGAGTAACACAACCAGTCACGGACCACAAATGGTCATTCATCAGAATAAGAAATACTCCAAATGCTCCATCCTGGGCATTGCCTGGAATTACCGGCTCCGTTTCTGTCATCACACCTGACACGTGAGATGTCTTCATCCAAGTTTTTAACTTAATTTACTTTCACTTCAAAAATATCCACCAAGTGTCTACGGACGGGGCACTGGGCTTAGGGAGCCCAGGTGAAAGCAAGACAGGTTAAGTGTCCCTGCCTCCCTAGTGCGTAGAGATGAGAGGAGCCAGATCAGGAAGCAACTGTCGTGTGCTGTTTGGATGTGACAGGTGTTCAGACAGGAATGGCACCCACCAGACACCCCACATGGCCATGTGTCTCCAGGCTCATTTTCAGGGCAGATTCTCCTAATGAGATGCACGATTTCGCAGGAACTCCTCAGGACATGGAAAGACAACATCATCGGCTGATGACAGAGATTATCAGCTCATCTTGCTCTGGTCACTGCAGTGGCCACCAGCCGCGTGTGGCTCATCTGAATCAACACGTGCCCTAAGTGTAAAATACACGCTGGATTTTGAAAACGTGCCCCCCCCCCCAAAAGGGGCAAAATCCGTCACCGACAGTTTTTATATAGATTATACGTTAAAATGGTATTTTGGCTTTATAAAATATTGTTAAATCAGATAGAATTAAAATTATTATTTCACCTGTTTCCTTTTATATATTTTGTTACTGTGTGGCTTGCAATTGTGGCACGCATTATCTTTCTTTTTTCTTAGTTAAATGTTTATTTTTAATTAAATAATAAAGTAAATGATTTAAAAAGGTTATTTTTTAAAATTTAATGTTTATTTTTGAGAGAGAAAGCGCAAACAGGGGAGGGGCAGAGAGGGGGTGGCACAGAATCCAAAGCAGGCTCCAGGCTCCGAGCTGTTGGCTCAGAGCCTGATGTGGGGTTTGAACTCATGAGCTGTCGGATTGTGACCTGAGCCGAAGTTGGACGCTTAACCGACTGAGCCACCCGGGCGCCCCATGCATTATCTTTCTATTGGGCAACGCTGGGCTGAAGTTCACTCTCAAGGCTTAGGAACGACATTCAGCACATTTCTTAACTTCATTTTCCCCTCCCAAATATTCTGTCAAATCCTTGTGTGGGCCTGTTGTTTGGGTTGGCCTGGCAAGCGCTCCCCTCTTCATGAGGTGAAAGCCCCCTGATTGTCTTTGGGGAGCACCCCTTCCGTGTGCCAGCACAAGCACATCTGTGCACACGGGTGACCTGGCTGACCTTTGTGTTCCATCCTCCCCTCCCCCACAGTGACTCATGACCAAACCTGTGTGAACAAAGGCCAACCCAGGAATTTTTCTGGAACTACTGGCAAGAAGTGGTTGTGCCTTCCCAGTAAGGGTGACAGTAGCCAGAAGCCACCCTATAACGGAGGCTCTAGAGGGGAAGGTGGAGTGGAGGAACGGAGAGAAGTGGGTCTGAGGCCACCATTCAGAACTCTGAATCAAGTCATATGCTGGGGACAGCAGCTGGCCTTCCCCCAGACTTCTCGGTGGCATCAGCCAATAAAAGCTTTCTGCTGAAAGCTCTCTGAGCTGGGGATATGGAAGTGTGGTTCTGAAAGTGACAGTCCACAGGACGGGCTGAGTTCACACGGGCCACAGTGCAGTGTGGAGCCGACAAGCCCCAGCAGAGCGGCAGGGTGGGTGGGTCACCTCCTGTGGCCTCCAGGAAATTACCACCGATACAGGCACGCTTCGGTGAGACGTAGAGAGGGGAACAGCCTTGCTCTGGAGGCCTTTTCTCTCCACAGAAAGCAATCCGAGAGATACACGGCTCTATTCTCTCCACGTTAAGGTCCCCAGAAGGAAGCCAACCGGGAGAAGAGCTCGGGACCCAGAAGTCGTGGGCTCCTACGTCTGTCAACTCTTCCTGAACATTCACAATGAAGAATTTCTCACTGGCGAGCAGCCTGGGGGCCTGTTAGTTCTCCCTCCCCATCCAGGCTACTGTCCCAAATTGCTTTGAGGCAAAGACCGATGGAAGCAGTAAGCTTGTAGGCCGGGGAAATTCCCAGGGATCTGTTGCTAAGAAACGGAGATCTAACTTCAAGGACCAGGACTAGGCAGGTTGTGTGACTTTGGATAGCTCGACCAATCTAAACACTTGATGGAAAATCTACTAAATCTTAAAGGCACTCCTACTGCCACAGAATCCTTAAGTCCTAGAATCCTTAAGATCTATGAGATCTCAGCCTCTAAGCGTATCACTCACCAAGCCTCTACCTCTGCACCAAAAAGAAAGGAGCTGTGGAGGAGGGGGGCAGTCCCAGCAAATCCTTCTGGAGGGTAGAAATTGCGGGGGTGGGGGGTGTCCTGTCAACGGCACAAGCTATTGCTACAGAGGAGACATGACAGGCTTTGAGAGGTGATCCCTGCGTTGTTTTCCTTTTCCAGATGTTCCAGATGCACGTTTCTGCCAGGCTATCCTGTTAGCATTCCTCTGCTGTGTAGTGAAGGGGGCTGAACTGGACTTGAGAGGAACACAGAGTAGTACTTAGCACGTAGAGGTCGCAGACCTGAGGACGGACACACTAACTGTACTCTCTTGGGAAAGAGCTGGCTGAACATTTGACACATGATGGAGTGGCACCACCTCAACAAATTCAGGCACACATGCTTGGTAAAAAAACAAAACAAAACAAAACAAAACAAAACAAAACAAAACAACTACATGGGAGGTTTTAAACAGTACAGGTGGGCTCTGCTCACACCAGGGCAGAAGGAAATCTCTCTCCGTCAGCTCAATTTTTGTTTACTCTTAGTGTGACCATCTCCCTGAACTGTTGAGTTCTTCTGTTTATAAAGAGATCTTCATATCTCAAGGCCCCTATCAGTAAAGCCACTCATCTATCTGGTGCTCAGTGGAAGCCCCCGCCACCTGGCCCTAAGTAGGAATAAAGGCGTGACGGGAGAGATGTGACGTAGATCGCCCACGTGGCGTCTTTCCGAGGTATTATCAAGGGTGGCTTTTATTAAAAATGAAGTATGTACTCATTAAAAAAAATTCTTTTATGTTTTTTATTTATTTTTGAGAGATAGCATGAGCAGGGGAGGGTCAGAGAGAGAGGGAGATACAGAATCCGAAGACAGGATCCAGGCTCTGAGCTGTCAGCACAGAGTCCGACGTGGGGCTAGAACCCACGAACCACGAGACCAGGACCTGAGCCCAAGTCGGACGCTCAATCAACTGAGCCACTCAGGCGCCCCTATATGTGCTCATTTTAGAACCTCAGCCCAAACGAAGACGTTGTATTGTTAAATTTCTGAAAACAATAGATAATATAATATAATATAATATAATAATAGGAATATCTGTTGGGCAGCCAAGCAGGGAGCTGTGGGGGAACACCCATAGTTTCTGCTGGTCTGGCATTTGTGGGCCCTATGTTTCCCTTTGGGGAAGAAGCTTTTCCACAGTTCTTAGTTCAGGTGGTTTCTTTGTCTCTAAACCTGATAAGCAAAAAGCCTGACATTGCTCAACATCTTAGGCTGGCCCTTCCCATCAAGGGTTCAAAGGAGAGTATTGTAATCCGGGCCCACCAATTAGTGTATTCTAGTGTCCATTGGCTAAAGGGCCTATGACCAAAGCAGGAGAATCGGCCAGTGCTGGGACTTTTGTTAGAAACTATGGGGAAAGTACTGGGTTCTTTTCACTGTGAGTTATTAGTAGCATGTCAGCTTGGAGCTACCTGGGAACTGAGCCAACATGGAAGTAGACTGGAGAGACTGAGTCCCAATGCCTTCAAAGTGAGGTGCTAGAAATAGCCATGCCCAAAGGCAGGTCTACCCAAGACTTCCATTTCGTATGAGCCAAAATATTCCCTTTTTTGGTAGAAGAAAACTGAGTTAGATGACTACGACTTGCAACCTGGAGTCCTGATAGAGGTAGCATGCAAGTATTAGCTAGAACGAAAGGAATATTTGAGTGCTTGTAATGTACCATGCACCATGGTAATTGCTTTCCCCTTGATTCTGTTATCTCCTTTTCACAACATCCCTTAAAAGGTAGTTATTATTTCCTAGTGCACAGAAGACGGAGGTTTAGAAAGCTCAAGTAACCTTCCCAAGATCCCACAGTCAGTAAATATGCCTACTCCTAGGCCCACGCCTATAACCGCTTTAAGGATTGTGGAAAACTGCCACATGAAAATATGTGAAAAGTTGTATTAAACCGATGCCACCTTTATGATAAACCTAGCTTTATTTATTTATTTATTTGAGAGAGAGAGAGAGAAGGCACGCGCACACAGGAGTGAGTAGTGGCTAGGCAGAGGCATATATATATATATATAGAGAGAGAGAGAGAGAGAGAGAGAGAATCCCAAATCAAGAGTTGGACACTCCACTCGGGGTGCCTGGGTGGCTCAGTCAGTTGGGTGACCGACTTTGGCTTGGGTCATGATCTCAAACTGTTCGTGGGTTTGAGCCCTGCATCGGGCTCTGTGCTGGCAGCTCGAGCCTGGAGCCTGCTTCGGATTCTGTGTCTCCCTCTCTCTCTCTGCCCCACCCGCGCTCACACTGTCTCTCAAAAATAAATATATGTTAAAAAAAAAAGAGTTGGACATTCTGAGGTGCCACCCAGGCGCCCCAAACCTAGTTTTATTTTATTTATAACTTTAAAAAAACTTTCCTTTATGCAATAAATGCACATGGAAATTCAGATAGCACAAATGTGTATATGAGGAAAGCAAATTTTTCTCTCACTCCTGATCCCATTCCCTTCTTCAAAGGCAAGAGGACTATTTATTAAGTTCCTTTGATCTTCTTTTAGACAATCTGTGTGAATATATGTACACACCACTGTACCTTATAAAATACTGTACACCAATGATAGCATTTTTTTAACACAGGATGGCCTTATTTTTCATAAGCTATATAATGCTGGATTTATTAATATGCCATAACTTGTTTACTTAACCGAACACCTACTAATGGCTTTCAACACTCTTCTACTATGAGTTTTCACAATGGCACTGTGGGGTAGGTATCACTAGACCCACCTTGCGCTGAGGCACAGAAGGTAAGGATTTACCTTAATGAGTCACAGATACCAGGATTTGAGCCCATGACTTCCCTGGACTGATGGGAATGGCCCTCCTGTTGCCATAGCAACTTCTGGGCTACCAAGGTCTGACTCTGCCATCACAACGCACATGTATGCTCCAGGTTTCCTCACTGGACCATGAGCTCAGGTCTTAAGTAAGTAGCCTTGCACATGGCACGCACTCAGACAAATTTACTTCTTCATTTTGAATGAACCAAGGAATAAATCCCCAAATCTCTTGGCAGGTAAAACACAAAGCTCTGAAATTAGCAACTTGTAAGGTTGGTATGTATGTATGTATAATGTACATTATACACACACACACACACACACACGTGCCTGTATATGTATAAATATGCTGGGGATTAATCTCTACATATTTGAAAAGATTTTCAAGAAATATAAAGGGGAAAAATTAAAGTTGCAGAAGGATTTTATAGGGCTAAAAAAACTATAAAATACAGACTTCACTATAAAAATTTTCCATGTATCCATTGAGGAAAAAAGTCTGGAAAGACCCACATCAAATGCTAATGGAGGTTATCTCTGAGAAGTAAAATTAAATATGGGGTAATGACTTCATGTTTATAGTTCTATAATATTTATTTGACAAAGCAATGTGTCTTTTAAAAATTTTTGTTAATGCTTATTTATTTTTGAGAGAGAGAGCGAGCGAGCAAGTGGGGGAGGGGCAGAGAGGGAGACACAGAATCTGAAGCAGGCTCTAGGCTCTGAGCTGTCAGCACAGAGCCTGATGCGGGGCTCGAACTCACAAATCTTGAGACCATGACCTGAGCCGAAGATGGACACTTAACTGACTGAGCCACCCGGGCGCCCCTAAAGCAATGTGTCATTATACAAACCATACTAAAGTTATACCTTCTAAACTAGCAATTCTACTCTTTGGAGTATATTCTGAGAACATTTATGTTGTTTCTAGGATTTTTCTATTGAAAACAGCCAGGCTGGTTTCTTGAATATCTATATTTTTCCACCTGTGTCCAACATAAATGCCCAATTTCATTAGAAAAATTCAGTGTTATTGTACCTTTATATATTGGAAGGTTGTGCAATTAATAATGATGTACATCTATACATATAAGTTGAAAAGAAAAGTAGGGGTGAATGTAAAATTTTATTTTTGTAGGGAAATTACATGCATAGGAAGAAACGATATCTAAGGATATATACTAAACAGTTTAAGGGTATTAATCTTTGGGTGGTAGGATCACAGTGATTTTTTCTTCTTTCTAAATCATTTAAAAGTGACCATGGGTACTTGTATAACAGGACAAAACTTTCCATTTGAGGTTAAACAAAAGAAGGCTGCTGGTTTGGTTTTTAGACTGTTGAAAATGTTCTGTACCACTCAGTAGGTATGGGTATAAATTCAGAGCATAAACAGGCTATACTATCCGAAAGGCATCCCAGGCTCACGGTGGGGAGGGAAATAAGTGTTTTTATGTACCATTGGGCTGAGCCACCGGAAAAAATTAAATCAAGAAAAAGGCATGGCCTGCTGTAGTTCACCAACTGAACCCTCAACTAAACTCCCTGATAAGAGATCCAGGCAAAGGAATGAACCAGATCCACGATACATTTTGTCTCACGGCCAAAGATGAAATAGGGCATTTCGAACAGAGGAAGACGAGAAATAAAAGATGGAAGATAAAAAGATATGAGGGCCAGGTGGAGTTCATTATGAAACTGGATTATAAAATAATCCAATGGAGAGAATCTCTAGTTCGAGACCAGAATACAGCTGAATTGGATTCCGGCCATCCTTAGGTCAGTAGGTTAGGGCATGAGGATTTTAAGAAAGGAATACCCAGTTTCCAGCTGTGACTACATATTAACTCAAACTGGCTAACCATTTTAAAATTCATTAAATATTTATTAAGTGCCTGCTGTGTACCCAGCCCTGCACAGGCAGATGATTATAAAGGCAACACGGTGGTCCCTGCTTTAAAAGAGGCTACAGGCAAACAAATAATGGGAAATGCATGATGAACGCTGCCATGAGCCCAGGGCTGGGGACAGGAAGGCACGAAGGGGGGCTGGATGGAGAAGGCGATGGGGGTCTGGAGGGGGTGGTCAGAGCTGGCAGTGTTTGAGCCACATCCTGGAAGGCGATGGGCTCTGCCCTGCAGAGAAAGGTCTGGGTGTCAGGGCCTCGAGAGGGCTGTCCAAGCATGAGCAGAAGCACAGAGACTTGGAAGGGCCCCGGTTCAGGGGTGCTGGTGAGCAGGGAGGGGCTTGGGTGCAGAGGGCGCAGAAGGGGCCGCGTCACAGTCCCTTCCGTGCCACGTGGTTATTAAACCACATTCGGTGTCCCCTTTTCCTTGAGATGAAGTTACCCAGGATGAAGAGCTCTAAGGTCCTCTCCGGCTTTCCTCGGCCAGCGTCAAGTTCAGAACTGAACAGGAGCAGCGTCTCTATGAGCTATCAGGGGAGAAAGCCTAATCAGAAAGCGGTGTCTCCAAAGAACGGGGGCACTGAACGGGAACGCAGACGGAGGCATGTAGAAACGGCAAGTGTGCATTTTACCTTGGTGAAGATTTCCCCTTAAATCCCACATCCCAGCCACCACGACCAGTGGAGAGTAGAGTCTCTCTCTTCTCTCAGACATGCTCCTCCCCACGCCTCCCTGACCCAGCTAAGTTCCCCGCTCACTGGGTACCTAGAACGCCCCCAAACCTGGCCATTTTTTTTTTTTTTAATTTTTAAACTACACATCTAGGGTATCTCCACTATAATCTGTGTTTGCAGACTGGTCTGGGAATCTAAACACATACACACGAATGTTTCTAAAAGAAAAGAAATCAGAACTTCTGGAATTGAGGCCATTTACTCATGAACTGGTGATGGCTTCCTTTTCTACAGACGTTTGTTTCCTTCTTAAGAATAATTTGAGGGGCTCCTGGGTGGCTCAGTTGGTTAAGTGTCTGACTTCAGCCCAGGTCATGATCCCACAGTTCGTGGGTTCAAGCCTCGCATCGGGCTCTGTACTGACAGCTCAGAGCCTGGAACCTGCTTCAGATTCTGTGTCTCCCTCTCTCTCTATTCCTCCCTTGCTCATGTTCTGTCTGTCTCTCTCTCAAAAATAGAAATTGAAAAAAAAATAAATAAAAGAATAATTTGAGGGGCGCCTGGGTGGCTCAGTCAGTTAAGCGTCTGACTCTTGATCTCTGCTCCGGTCATGAGCACACGGTTTCCTGAGTTCGAGCCCCACATCAGGCTCTGTGCTGACAGTGTGGAGCCTGCTAGGGATTCTCTCTCTCCCTCTCTCTGCCCCTCTCCCACTCACGTTGTCCCTCTCTCAAAATAAACAAATAAACATTAAAAAAAAAAAAAAGAAAAATTTGAGACAGGGTAGGGTGCCTGGCTGGCTCAGTTGGTAGAGCATGTGACTTTTGGTCTCAGGGTCATGAGTTCAAGATCCACGTTGGGCATGGAGCCGACTTAGAAAACAAAACAAAACAATACAAAACAAAAAGAAGAATGCTTTCAGGCAATTTAAAAAGGAAACTAATGCATATGATATTTAAAAATCCACTAGTTCAGGCAGCTAATAATGGCTACCTCCCCAGGGGAACCAGTTTTATTATTTCTCTTCGTGGTCCCCTCTGTGTCTCTAAGGAATAAGCTTGCACAGCTGTTTCTGGACAAAAATGTCCAGCCCCTAATGATGACTATCATCCCACCGAAGATGACCTCACCTTTTTATATCCATCACATCTCTCCCTCCATCACTGCAGGTATTCTATCAAGTCCCCACTATATCTCCTGCCCCAAACTCTTGGACCTCCTGCTGTCTAGACCCTAGACTGACTGTTTTGTGAGCCTGTTGCAAAGCTGTCGTTCTGTGATTTTCCACTCACTGTACAGTGTGGAAGACTGAAGGGGACATCTGTCCCTTTATTTGACTGCCCAGCCTCTGCACCTTCCCGCCAGCGCTTAGGAAACTCCCCACTTGATCAGTCTTGGGAGGGACGCATAGCCGCCTTCCTACCATAGAAGTGGAGGACTCCCTGTACTCTTTCCCAGCTTCCCCGGAGCCTGGACCACTCCTGTCCCCTCGGCTGGAGGACAGGCACACACTGCCGCCCTGGACCCAGAATCTGGAGGTGCTCCGGCAAAGCCGCAGGCCCGCCGGTGACGGCTGCTGGAGCCCAGGAGGAATCACAAGCGCCCCTGAGCTCGTTTTGTGGTTCGACATTTTGGCTGTGGTTCTGCCTACTGATCCTTCCTGGTTCCTGCCTGTCCTCCAAGCCTGCTTCTCTAATCTTCAATATCCTTCAATAAATCCCTTCCCTGCTTCAGTCAGCCGGGGGGTTGCTTTCTGTTGCCTGCGACAGAGTCAAGTTTCCTGATCCCAATGCTAGTCGACTGCTTTCCTGGGACACATCCGAAGAGCAGTATGGAAGAGAACATTTGAGTCCCTGTGGTATGTGACATGTGTATTTCATCCTCACACTCGGTAGTTTGGGTAAGTAGAGAACTTCCGGCTGAATATCGGTTGGCCTCGGCGCTCAGAAGCCACAGCTCCAGGGGTTTTCAGAGCCAGTGTTGATGATGAGAGACCTGTAGCCACCGATTGGTACTCATTTGGAACTACTCGGTTTCTAACCTCTCTGAGAGATGACCAGCCTGTCTTAATGTTTATTGTAAAATTTTGTTAACATCTCTTCGGGTGTGCAACTTTTCTCTGTGTGTGAGGGACTCTGGGCTCCCAGAAGCTTGGCCTTGAGCTAGAAGAAATGTTTATATTGTAAATCATCCCCTCTCATTTTTCTCTCACTTTCCTGGAATTCCTATTCCTCTTAGAGGGATCCTCTAAAGCTCTTATTTTCCATTTCTTTGTCTTTTTGTTCTACTGAGCTGTCCTTACATCCAATCTAACTTCCATTCACTAAAATGCTTTTGGTTTTTTGTTTGTTTTTTAGTTTGGGCAACTAGATTTTTCATTTCCAAGACTATTTGTTTTGCTTTTGCTCTCTGATCAATCCCTTTTTAAAGCATCTTGTTCTTATTTTATGAATAGGAGAGCCTCTCCTTCACCACTTATTACTTCTCTTAAAGTTTTCTTTTATTTCCTGTTTAATCTATTTTCTCCAGTGTCCTCTTTTCCTACTTAAAAAAAAAATCTTGGTCTCACATTATAATTGTTGTAGTCCTTTCTCAAATGTCTGGTCAAGCACCGTGTCTGTCCCTACTTAAGAATAAAGCCATATGGTGACAAGTGGGGTCTGTATGACTCAGGTTGAGGGGACATCCTTAAATGGAGCCAATCCATTTATTTTGAGATTTCTCAAAAACGATTTGGGGAAAAGACACTCCTAGATTCGGCATAAAGTGCTTCATGGGAACTTCCTTTTTTCCTCTGGTTTTATGACGCCTGAACAAAGTGCCTTCTCCAAGGCGGACCGCCGCTCTCTCCGGCCATAGCTTCCTCTGTTCTGCTTTACTGACTGCTACTCCTCCATCATTGCCCTGCATGCCAGAAATCTACCCAATTGTCTTGTCTGCTAAAAGCCGCAGTCTCATTTTGAATGATTAAAAACAACATCGACGGACTGTTTATTGTTATTATCATAGGGTTTCAAGGGAAAGGAGAACTGTGTTTGACAATCTACCTTTCTGAACCAGATATGTGTATGTATTTAATTCTCACTTATCAGCACATGATACCAACTACCCGCTGCATGTAAGGCACGGTGCTAGGCACCTCCATCATAAAGGCGATGGTTTCTTTTGCATGGACAGGGGGCAGATGCCCTAATATCCTTCCTACCCAAGGCTCTACCCCAATAATTGAATGTTGATCTTAAAAAGCAAAAAACCCTGAAAACCTTTTACAGATTAATTCTATATCTATACCAAATTAAGAGCAAATGAGTAAGAAGTTTAAGAGAAGGAACTGATTACTAATTACATAGATTTGATGTTATGCAAATGAAATAAGAGAAAATAAGTAAGATATTTAATAAAAAGAAATGTGGGGATGACACTTTCTATAATATCCATTGTGGTCTCTCAAATGGAGGGGGCAAAAGGATTTTAACCACCCCCCCCCCCACACACACACACAATGCTCAAGCCTAATTATTCTCTTTCAAGTCTACACTTTACATGGAGGACTGTTCAGTTTATCTTGATGTTCTGTTTCAATTCCTCGTTTTTGGTCTTAGAATTTTACCTCACTTCAATACCAAAGGAATAAACCAGGAGTTGACGTTTACTGCAAAAGGCCAGGTAGTAAATATTTTAGACCTTGTGGGACACCAGCCCTGTTCGAGTTCTTTAACTTTTCTGCTGCAGGAAAGCAGCAGTCATGGGTGGGCTTTGTTGTATTTCAATAAAACTTATTTATGTAATAAGCCAGGGGCCAGATTTGGCCCAGGGGCCACAGTGTCTGGACTCATGGGATAAACCATTATCCTCCTACAATTTATGTTTTTATTAAAGGATATTTACATTGCTCACGCCAAATGCTGAAATTTTAGGAAGTTAGCCAATCATGTTTTTGGATAATGAAATTATGTCTCTGTCAGGCTTAGTGAAATACGTAAGAACTAAAAAGAAGTACTAAAACTACAAGCAAATTTGAGCTGTCCATTTGAATAGCTCAATCTCATCTCATCCACAGAAAACAATGACAATTAAAGACACGAAGATACTCCTTTTTACATCCTCAATAATTTATAGCTAAAGAGATAAGTTATAGGTGCAATGGAGAGCTATAAACAAATTCTTTTTTTAATGTCTTTATTGTTTTATTTTGAGAGACAGAGACAGAGATTGAGCAGGGGAGGGGCAGAGAGAGAGGTAGACACAGAATCTGAAGCAGGCTCCAGGCTCTGAGCTGTCAGCACAGAGCCCGACATGGGGCTCGAACCCACGGACTGTGAGATCATGACCTGAGCCGAAGTCGGTTGCTTAACCTACTGAGCCACCCAGGCGCCCCTAAACAAATTCTTACTATGGGTTTGAGAGATCAATTTTAGAGAAAATTAATTTAATTGCTTCATGACTTGTACCAAAAAAAAATCTCTCAGCAAACTTTCTCCTGTTGAGTTATTGTAGAAACATCAGAGTAACTATTCTGAATCTAAACCAGTGAGTTCACAGAGGATGACTTCAGAATGTGATGGGTAAAATGGCTTGCGGCACAGTGTAAGCACCTTAAATCTCAGAAAAACAGCATGTGTTTAATGACTGCTGTGGCTCCAAAGGACAGGGCACTTGGTCCTGGTAGACACAGTTTCACAAACTGTCCCCATACAGGAGCATGATAAATGGACTCCAAGAAGTAAGAGCACTTTTGAAAGATTTATGAACCTACGAACTCAATGAAGAACTTCCTCTTAAAGTAGTAAAGTGTTACTTTAAGTATTACAAAGAACAGAAAGCAGACATCTGGCAGTCTTGCATCATGTCAGGAATATCCAATACCTGTACAGCTGACTGGAAGATCAAAGAGTGCTACTTTCCCATTTACTCAACTTTCATTTAGTGGCCAAGTTAAATTCCTATAATTTTCAGGTTATAACAAAGTAAGGGGGAGCCCGGGTGGAGGCCAATAAATTCCTTGACTTGAGGAAATGAAGCGGAGTGTCCAGGGAGGTCAAAGTAGCTTGAATTTGGACAAGAGCACTGAAAGGAGAGAACTGGTCAGAAAGAGAATCTTGGAAATCTGCAGAAGGTGCCTCTTAACAATTTGGCAGAATACAGTGTATGTAGGTGAGGAAACTACCCAAGGTCAGGAAAAAGAAATGCCTGAAAGAAACAAAAAAGAGAGTGCCTAGAATTCCCACAGGGCCTAGAATTATAAAACTGTAAGCACACTGTTCCTTCAACTGTTTCTAGCAGACAAACTAGGAAAAAAACCAAAACTCTCAAAAAACAAAAATAAAAACTCAAACAAAAAGCAGCCTTCATAATTCAGAGGCACAGGCAGAGTATTCAGAAGGGTGTTGCTGCATTGGTGAGGCAAAATTAACCCTAGAATAAATGCTGCTCTGGTCCCATCCTACAGAGCAAGAACTGAAAGATCAAACTCTTCCTAAGAAACTTAACTGCATCTCAGAACAAAACTGAAGAATATTTACAGCAATACAAAAATGTCTAGCACCCAATAATGACTATCATCCAACCGAAGATTACCTGGCTTCCAAGGATGCATGAACATATGACCCAGATTCAGGAGAAAAATCAGTCAATCAAAACTGACCTAAAACCAACACAAATGGTAGAATCAGTTGATAAAGACATAGAAAAAAGTTAATGTGACTGTATTGCATATGTTCAAAAATCTAACTGGAGGTATCAGTGATTTAAATGTACAGATTCAGCAAGTTCAATGAATCCCAAACACAAGAAAACATGGAGAAAACTGTACTAAGCCATATCACAATCTAACTGCTCACTGACAGAAAACATTTCGAAAGCTAGTGGGGGTGGGTGGAGGAATATGTGGCAGAGAAATAAAACTGAGATTCCTCATTTTTAATAATATAGCCAGAAGACAGTACAGCAGCATCTTTTTAAAACTGAAAGAAATTATCAAGCTAGAATTCCATACCCAGCAAAAATAGCTTTGAAAATCCAAAGGCAAATAGACTTTTCCAGCAATATAAAAGCTAAAGGATTTTTTTTTTTTTTTACCACCAGTTGACCCACAATAGAAGAAATATTAAAGGAAGACCTTCAAACGGAAGGAAATGCTGCCAGCTGGAAATATGGATCTATACAAATGAATTACGTATATAAAAAATGGTAACTACATGGTAAATATGTGACTCCTCCCTTATATTTAAGTCTCTGTGAAAGACAACTGACTAAACAAAAACAGTAAATTAATATTGTGGAATTTATAACGTAAGTATAAGTAAAATGCACAATATTAGCAGCATAAGGGCCCGAAGGGAAGAAATGGAGCTATATACTATCATAAGGTAAGTGGCATACTCTTAAGCCATACCTGAAGAATGAGGAGAGTTAAGTGCAAAGAGCCAAGAACAACTGAGACAACTTTGAAGAAAAAACCAAGGTCGAGAGACTTGCCCTACCAGACACCTAGTCTAGTATTGTAAAATTACAGTAATGAGTGAAATGTGTACTGGCAAAGGGACAAGCAAATACACCAAGAGAATAGAACAGGAAACCCAGAAATAATACCAAATGCACGTGGAAATGTCATGGATTGCAAATGGAGCACTGCAGGTTATTGGAAAGGATGACTGTTTTTCATTTTATGTTTTTTGTTTTTTTATTGAAGTGTAGTTGACACACACGTTAGCTTCTGGGGTACAACCCGGTGATTAGCTTACACCATTCATTCTGCTAAGCTCACCACCGGTGTTGCTACCAAAGAATGACTATTTAACAAACAGTGCCAGGACAACTGTTCATCTGAGAAGAGATAAAATAAAACTGGATCCCTACCTTGAACCACACACAAAATTCAACTTCAGATCTAAATGAAGGGACCAAACTTCAGAGTGATGAGAAGAAAGACAGGAAACATTTGGCTTCAATTTTTTCTTAAACAAGAAAGAAACACAAATAATACATGTGAAAAACTACATTAAAATTAACTCTGGTCATCAGAAGACCACAATAAAGTCAAGCCACAGGTCAGGAGAAGATATGTGTGATGTACATAGCCCTAAGAATTATCATCCAAAAAAGATAAAGGATTAGAAACTAGTAAGAAAAAGGAATATAACCCGAGCAAAATAGACAGAAGATAGGAACAGGCAATTCCCAGAAGAGGGCAATAAATGGTCAAAATATTAAAAGATATAATCGGGGAAGTGTAAATTTAAAAGAAATAATCTTTCACGCTCATCAGACTGGCAAAAAATTGGAAAGTCTGAAAATATCAGGTGTGCATTTAAATTGCACCTTGGTAGTGGGCATGGGCTGGGGATGTAAACTGTCTGGAAAAAAGTTTTATCTGTACTTAGTGAAAACCATCAACCCCCCTGCATGCACCATAAAACTCCTGTACATATGCACAAGGAAGCATAAACAAGAATTTGTACCAGGCTATAGTTATTGACATTGATGAATCACACAAATTCTGAGTAAAAACAAAACAGAACAAAACCAAAAAACACCACGGAAAGGACATGGTATCCTTACATAAAGTTTTAAAACAGCAAAAACCTTATTAAATAGCATTAGAGTACTACATATATAATATGTAGCATGTGTGTGAGTATACACACACAAGACATATACAGAAAAGTATGAAAAACAGGAAATACACAGAAAAAAGAGAAAAAGCAATTGGGGAGGGAAACAAGAATTTTCAACTGCATTTATTGATGTCATCACAGGATGCTATTCTTTCTATCCTTTGTATCTGAAATATTTCATATAGTTGATTTTAAAAAACAAGTAGAGAGAATTATGGGTATGTGACCAAGCACTTGGAGGGTAATCTGGCAATATTACTAACATTTTAAACATGCACATCCTTTTGACCCCACAACTGTACTTCTGGAAATCAATTTATCCTAGAGAAAGAGTAAAAGAAAATGCACAGAGAGACACGTATGAGGACATCTGTTATAGCATTGTATTTAACAGGGGGAACTTAAAAAAAAACAACCCTAAATGTCTATTGTCCATTAACAGGGGGATGGTTGAGCAAACCATTCTATATTATTCACCCACATTGTAGAACAGTATATGGCTGCAGTATTCTAGGATGAGGTCCATCCATCTTTGGCTTTATCTAGTAGGAAAAAAACCAAGTCAGAACAGTATTTGCAGCATGGTCTCCAGTGGAGAAACAAAAACAGCCACTGTTGACAGATACATAGGGAAGGCCTCAAGGGAAGTCTGTCGGTGAGGAGGAAGGCAAAAGGTGGAGGAAGGCAGGCCCTCTACTCATGGAAGGTGTGCGAGAATACAGTGTCTCTGTAATTCATTTTAAATTGGTGAAAATGAATATAAACAAAGGAAGCATATGTTAAGAACACAATAATAGCCTAGGCACCAAAGAAATTATGAGAAATCTGAGGGACCGGAAGTTAAAGGTAGGAAGAGTCGGGGCCAGCTAGGCCAGAAGTTCTCAGATGGTGGGCTCCTGGGGGCTGGGGTGCAGGGAGCCTCCATGGAGAATGACAAAGGACAAAGGTCAATGGAAGAATGAATGGATGACAGGAAGGAGGGAAGGAATTTAGAATTTTTGGCTGTTTCTACAGTATCAATTCTCTACACGTTCCCTATAGTTGGGTAACTCCCAAATTTTTAAAATTTATCCGATGCTTACTGTGTACTTTCATATGCGGTTGACCTTTGACCCAAATGGTCGGGGCACCGACCTGTTGTGCAGCCAAAAATTGCATATTAACTTCTGACTCCTACCAAACCAAAACTTTACCAATAGCCTACTGTTGACCGGAAGCCTTAATGATGGCATAAACAGTTGATTAGCACATATTTTGTATGTCATGTGTATTATGTACAGTACTGTGACAATAAACTAAGCTACAGAAGAGAAAATGTTATCAAGAAAATCATAAGGAAGAGAAAGTACATTTAGCAGTGCCATACTGTATTTATTAAAAAACAAGACAAAACCCACGTAGGAATTGACCTGCACAGGGTCAACTGCAGATTATTTTAATTACGGAAAAGTGGGTCCTCTAACAAACCTTTAACTTGTTAAGATGATAATGTCTTTGTATTTAAAAAAAAATCAATGTATAGGTGAAGGAGATAAAGGTACAAATTTCCAGTTATAAAATAAATTTTGTTATAAAAAGTTTTGATGAAAAAAAATGAATGTAAACATAGTGACATCAATCCTCGGAGACACTGACTATTCAGAAGCATATGGCACACAGCGTCTCGGTAACTGGAGGACTGCAGAATAGTCTCTTCAACTACTGGTGTGAGGGATACTTGGTTTTCATAGCTGGTGTTGCCGGGGTCAGTGAGTCCCCACCGATAATCCCGGCAAGTTCACTGCTCTCACCGGGGCTCTTCCTTGCGGGATCACAGAAGAGCAAAACAACTGTGGGAAATCTGACTTAGACCCCAATTCGTAGGAACCCTCAACAAGGTAAATAAAGGATTAAGCAACTCTGGAGGTGGGAGAATCACCCCCAAACACCCAGACTGGGGCAGATGATGGACCCTCCATTATCTCCGTTGCTTCTCTTCCAATACCTTCCAGAGAAGTTTCCTAGAGCCCGGTTTGCGGGAAACAGAACATTAAAAAAGCAGTAGCTACACATATAAGCAAAGTTTGCCCCTTTGTCGTGGAGGGTTTTACCAACAGGCCTATGACCCCGTGGTTGAGAGATCTCCAGAGTCTGAAGGACAGAACGGGCAGTCCCGGGCAGGTGAACACAGTTGCGCTGATAAGGTATGTGTTGGCAAGATGAGACTTCAACTTTGGTAAAAATTTACCTCCCAACAGGACCACCCACGAGCTTTCGGAAGTGGAGGAACCACAGAAAGGGTCTCGGAGGGGGGTTCGGAGGGGAGCCCGACCAGGCCAGGCAGGTAGGCAGGGCGGCTCATGGGCCGTGTTAGTTTCAGCGAGTCCTGCTCTAGTAGGTACCGCTTCTGCTTGATCTAGGATTTAAAGACACCTCAACCTGGAGAACACACAGATGGACCCTCTTGATCTTTCTTTAAATGTAGATTTTATTTTTTTAACATTTATTTCTTTTTGAGAGAGAGCGCGCACATGAGTGGGGGAGGGGGAGGGAGAGGGAGACAGAGGATCTGAAGCGGGCTCCGTGCCGAGCACAGAGCCCCATGCGGGCTCGAGCTCACAAACCGGCCGTGAGATCATAACCGGAGCCGAAATCAAGAGACGGCCGCTTAACCGACTGAGCCACCCAGGTGCCACGAGATCCCCTTGATGTAAGGGCAAAACAAGATCACCATCAAAACGGAAACTACCACTCTTTGAAAGGACTCAAATTCCTCCACTCACATCCTGCAATTTTATGACTCCCGAGGTTGTGATACAGAAATCGGGCATTAACTCCCTGTTGGGCTAACCTGGGCAAACATTCTGATAGAGCTCATGACTCAGGAGCCTCTGACTTACCCACTAAAGGTTCAGGACAAGGTCTTGGCTTTTTTTTCTACTTTATAATGAGCCACTACCTTTGAGGCAAAGAGGAAAAATCAGACTAGAAAGGTCTACGGCAGAGATTGCTATTGACTGTGTATGAAACCGTGTTCAGGGGCGCCCGGGTGGCTCAGTTGGCTAGGCGTCTGACTTCTCCTCAGGTCATGATCTCACGGTTCGTGGGTTCGAGCCCCGCGTCGAGCTCTGTGCTGACAGCTCAGAGCCTGGAGCCTGTCTTCGGATTCTGTGTCTCCCTCTCTCTCTGCCCCTCCCCTGCTCATGCTGTCTCTCTCTCTCTCTCTCTCTCTCTCTCTCTCTCTCAAAAAGAAAAAAAAGAAAAAAAAAAGAAACCGTGTCCATTTTCCAAATGCATGTAAGAAGACCTTGAGAACACACTAGGAATAAACACTAAGAAAAATGTAGGACGGAGCAGTGGTGACACAATATCTCTGAAGATACACAAACTTGGGGATACTGAATTCAATGAGCAAGTAGTAAAGGAAAATATTCTTTAAACGAGTTTTCAAAATAAGTGCTGGGCTAGTGTGATATAGGAAATGGATGATGATAATACTAACCTTTATTAATAATAAAATCGAGAACAAACTATAAAGTGTATCAAGGACCGGACTCTATCCACAGCAGCTCCATGATTATAGGAAAGGCAACAATTTGTCTGAACAGGGTCTTCAACTCATATGGAGCCCACGAGGCTCTCTCGGGGGACACGAATGAGTGGCACGGACAGCGAGGTGGCCACTCTGATAGCCTGCCTCCTTTTTTTACAAGTGCGTTTTTTCCGAGTCATTTACCTCTTCCAACTCTAGCCTACCTACCTTAGAATGGTTCTAGGCATCAGATGTTACCTCCACAGATATTTGTGAACAGGGAAACGAAAGAGACATAAGGATCTGAAAAAAGTACTCCCCTTGAACCTGACGATTGGGAGAACAATTTCTCCCTAGTCTATACTTATTTCCAGATGTAGGCAAGGGATGGGGGTTCTACGCAGAAGAGACTCTCTCCATCTCTGAGGCCCCAACATACATTGGATCCTCCCGCTGGCTCTCAACCTGGAAAACTCACCTGAGGGCAAAGTGAATTCACAAATGCATTGCTTTCTTGATGAATGACCCCAAGGGAACCTCAAAGGACTCCACGTGAGGGGTCACCTGAGAATCCATCTAGAGATTCCCGTGGCCAGTGCTAACTACTTTGCAGTTAATCATCACCAATGCCAAAGAAGTACCTACTTAGTAAAAAAAAAAAAAAAAAAAATTACAAACCCTTATCTATGTGATAAATAAAACTTCAAGATCTCTGCAGATCATCTGAAGCTTGAATATCTGAGAATAAGCTTTGTAAACTAAAATTAACCAACCCAAAGAAAAAGCCCCGATAGTTTTATGAAACATATGACTCATTAATCTTGTAATTACGTGGGCACCGTTCTCAACAAATGGACTGACAATCTTTTACAAAATTGATTTCTATTTGTACTCACACACTGTGTGGCTCACTAAAATCCACGCATGTGTAGACGATCACTTCATAAAAATCAGGGAGGAAAAGAGGACTCTTAGAATCAAGTTCCAACTTAGGAGAATGTTCTTTATGATGATATTCTCAGAGTGGTTTACAAAGATGAATACAATGAGAAACTCTAGGAACAGATACGTTAAAATGAGTGTTATTTCCATCATGTTAGTATAGAGTTCTTTTAGTCAGTTTGCAAACTAGAACTTAAAAACAGTCTTTTAAACTGGCAGGCCGTGGAGTAATGGCAAGAAACGTTGACCAAGACACAGAGCCTCCCTGGGCCTGTTTCCTCACATGTAAGTGAACAGAAGACCAGAAATAACCCTGAGAGTCTCCGAAGCCTCACCCCCCAATAGAATTTGCCTCTTTGGTTCATTTGCGCGTACCAGCTTTGAGCAAGATGCCCCAGGTGTTTCCAGCACCTGGAAAGTGTGAAGTTCACCAGAATTTTTTTACTTGATTCACAGTTACAAACACAAGGTAAGGGAAATATATGTTAAAAAACCACCGTGGGGGCACCTGGGTGGCTCAGAGGGTTGAGCGCTGACTTGACTCAGGGCATGATCTCGTAGTTCGTGAGTTCGAGCCCCACATCAGGCTGTCTGCTGAAAGCACAGAGCCTGCTTCAGATCCTGTCTCCCTCCCTCTCTGTCCCTTCCACGCTCATGTGCTCTCTCTCAAAAACAAATAAGCATTCAAAAAAGATTTAACAAACAAACGAACATCATAGGGTCCTAAGCAAAAATTTAATACCCAGAGTCTCTTGATTTGTGACTTCCTCTGTAGCCAAACGCAAACCTCCTTCCCCAGATCCTTCAACTAACTATTCAAACAGGTGTGACCAAGGCACGCTTCCCCCACCGGACGCTTTTGTGAGCTCTTCCTTTGGGGTCCTGAGGGTTTGGTTCTAGAGCTGCCTGGAGTTGTAAAAGGAATGAGAGACTTTCTTTCTGTCCCCACCCTATTACGACACTGTTAATGACCAAATGGCACCCTGGTCAAAAGCGTTTGGGACACCCTTGCCCCAGGGCCACCGTGAAAGAACACTTATTTTATTACGAGCGGTGCCCTGTCTTCAGGGAAAGCAGGATTTTTAGAAAGTTTTGTACTCCATCCTTATCTTCCTTTTTAGCCGACTATGACTCGCTTCAAGGACACTTGTGCAGCAGGGGGGGGGGGTCAGTTAATAAAAGCACAGGGCTTCTGGAGGGAGAGTTAACGGCTGCTGTAGACAAAACACTATCTGATGGCAGAAAGGCGGGAAAAGGTCTAAAAAGGACGGTGGTTTAGATAGCAGATGCTTCTGGGAGTCAAAAGTTTCCAAAGAGCGCTCGAATCAATCTGCTAAATGCATCAAAGCAGAGCCCCTGGGAAAGCCCAAGGCTGCCCCGCACCCCCGCTACACAGGATGCAGAGAGAAACGGGTTCTTCGCAAGATGTGAAAGTCACCCACCAAGGAGGTGATTTCAGTTTCAAGCACGTTGCAATCCCAACTACAGATTTCTTGTTCTGACCGCCTTTCTCATCTTCAAGACCACTTTCTGCCTGTGGTATCTGCTCCCAGTTACAGTCCGAGTCGCAACCCTGCCTGGGGCCCCACCCTTGCGATACTGATTTAGGGGTGTGGGTGTGGTCTGTAGGGGAGGGTTTTTAAATGCTACCCAGCTGATTCTAAAGTCCAGCGGGTTTCAGAACCGCAGCTGTAAGCTGAACCCCGGCTGGCAATTCGGCCCAGAAGGCACTGCTGTTTATGGGAAGTCCGCCTTAACCTGCCAAATATAAATAAGCGCAAGTATGGTGTGGCCAACTCTCATCAGGGGGCACATATGTATTCTGTTCTGATAGCAAATTATTTTTAAAGGCAGAGGGGCAAAGGATGAGAAGGAACAATGACGCTTTTGTAGAGGTAAGACAAGTCTTCAGTGCCCCAAGACTTCTTAGCATATTATAGAAACCAGTTTTGCTGGTTTTTTATTAGAGGACAAAGTGAATCTCTGACCCAATCGCAGAATTTTGGATGTAAGATGTCGGAGCCCAAAGTATTTGTGAGATATCCTTGGGACTTCTGGAAAAACCCAAGGGAGCCCCCTACTCGAAGAACACCGCTGTCAAAGGGACGGACATTGTTTGGTGTGAGCCTTTACATGTTTCCGTATCAAGAAGATAAGGCCAAACCCTTTCCACCTAGAAGGCAGAACTATAAGGTTGTAATTTTCCATTAAGAGACTAACTATAACTTGTAAGGCCATGGGTCTCACATCTGGGCAAGCTCAGAGTCCCCTGGAGGGCTCGTTACATGCAGACTGTTGGGCGCCACCACACAGGGTCTCTGATCTGCAGGTCGAGGACAGGGATTTACCTTTCTGATGAGCTGCCAGGTGACGCTGATGCAGCTGGCCTGGGGACCACACTTTGAGAACCCCCGTTTTCAAGGGCTCGCAAATGGCACGATTCTTGAGTGGTACCAAGAAATATTTCCATCCTGCTTCAGGCTTTGTGACAAAGAGACAAATTACCTTGAGTAAAATGAGGCACTGTCTTAGAGTCTTGAGATGCTGGGAGGCAAAAGTTTATCATTCTCCTACAGAGCAATGGATGGGTGCGGTTCACTTCATTCATTCACTCGTGAGTAAATGTCACCCTCGGAGGAGAAAGTGGAAGAGGTGCTTTAAAAGAGAAGAACCCAAACATTTTTTCCAAGGGAATAGTGGCTATTTTTCATTTATAAAATATTTATAATGTGGCATTTAAGGGGAGGCAAAGGGGGGTTTTATAACTAAGTGTTTGGAGCCACTGAGTTATATCTGGCAAAAAAAAATAATGTTGAATCCGGACTTTATAGAACACAAAAGGAGCAAATATTTAAATATAAAAAAATACCCATAGGGGTGCCTGGGTGGCTCAGTTAGTTGAGCGTCCATCTTTGGATCAGGTCATGATCTCACAGTTTATGGGTTCGAGCCCCGTGTCGGGCTCTGTGCTGACAGCTCAGAGCCTGGAGCCTGCTTCAGACTCTGTGTCTCCCTCTCTCTCTGCCCCTCTCCCACTTACACTGTCTCTCTCTCTCTCAAAAATAAATAAACATTAAAAAAAAATACCCACAGAAGTTCTGCAAAAAACACACACACGCAAACGGGTCAGCTTCTCTATGTGTGTGGAAGGGGAATAGTGGAGAGTACTTTCTTTTTTCTTTTTCTTTCTTTATTATTATTATTTTTTTTACAAAATTTTTTAATGTTTATTTTTGACCAGAGAGAGACACCGAGCGTGAATGGGGGAGGGGCAGATGGAGAGGGCGACACAGAATCGGAAGCAGGCTCCAGGGTCTGAGCTGTCAGCACAGAGCCCGACGCGGGACTCAAACTCACAAACCATGAGATTATGACCTAAGCCGAAGTCAGACGCTTAACTGACTGAGCCATTCAGGCTAGCCTTTTTATTTTTATTTTTGGTTTATTTATTTATTTTGAAGGAGACAGAGAGTGAGGTGGGGGCAGAGAGAGAGGATCCCAAGCAGGCTCTGGGCCGTCAGCACGGAGCCTGACGCAGAGCCTGATGTGGGGCTTGAATCCACGAATGGTGAGATCATGACCTGAGCCAAAATCAAGAGTCGAATGCTTAATCAACTGAGCCACACACGTGCCCCATGGAGAGGGCTTTCTAACGGACTCAAAGTCTGAAAGCCATAAAAAGAAAAAAGTGGAAAAACCTCACTGCATGAAAATTCATGTCTGTATGGGGCACACAAAACCTCAAAGACTAAGAAAATGACAAACTGAGAACAATATTTGGAGATCGTATCATGGACTCAGAGCTAATTAACCTCCCTATTCTATAAAGAGCCCTACAAACCAATAAGAAAAAGGTCAACAGACTAATAGAAGAATAAGTACAGGAACATACAGGTTACAAAAAAACCAAACCAAACGAAAACAAATGGGCTTTAAATATGATGTCCAACCTCACACTTTAAAAAAAAAAAAAAGCATGCATTCAAACCATTTCGATATTTTATTTTGCATATCAGGTTGGCAAAAAACCAAAAGGTTCATGACGTCGTCTGTTGGCGAGGCTCTCGTAAGTTGTGGTAGAAGCGCAAAAGGACACAGTCCTAAGGAAGGCAACCAACACCACCACAAGTACACACGCACACATCCTCTGCCCAAAAGTCCACTCCATTCTGCAGTAAACTGCGGAAACACCTGCACCTGTCTGAACTGATGTATACGTGCCACTTTGTTCGTAATAGGTGAAGGCAGAAAGAATCCAAGAGTCTATTCACGGAAGACTGATTTAATAACCATGGTACATCCATACAATGGAATATAAAAGATACCAGGCAGTTCTGTATGTTCTGGAAAGCTCATTAAAGTCTGTCATTAAATGTAAAAGCGAGGTGGAGAATAACATAGAGCTATCTTTTCTAAGAAAAGAGAAAATGTAAAAAATACTTAATTTTTTGAATTTGTATCAACAGTGGAAGAATTCACAACAAGTTAAGGGAGATAATGACCTATAAAGGCACAGCATTTGGGGGTGGGGGGTGGGAACAGGCTCGAGAGCAAGATTTTCAAGAGTACCTTCTTACAAAATTTCCTTTATAATAGGTATTGAAATCAAATTGCCGACCATATCATAAACGAGGAAGTTTGGAGTCCACGAACATTATTTTTCCCTCTACCTGTTTTCAGCACAATTCAAAGCCAACACACACACACACACACACACGTGCTTGGTAAATACCAGTCAAGTGATAGAACTTGGCCAAAGTTATTGACCTCCAGAAGGCCAGATATTGGATGGCTAAGTTCACTCTGCATGCAAGGGCCTTGCAGAATAGCATTTACGACAGCGGGCCTCTGGAGATGAAAGAAGCCAGGCTTTTAGTCTTACTGGATCATTCAATTTCTATAAATACCCTCTTCCAATTAAGCCAATGAATTTACATTTCTTTGGAGCCCATGCTTTTAAGGGAAGCTCAGATGTTAGCCCTAGAATGCTCTCCACTTCGTGGCACTTTGGCCCCACCTTTGTTTTAATAAATAAGCAATCAACATCAGTGCCCCGATTGTAGACTTCGGGAATATACAATTCCCCGGATCAGACAAGAAATACAATCCACCCTTCCCCCACCTCTCAAGCCTGTCTCTTGTCTCACTCAAAGATGAGGCAACACCTTCAGATACTGTACAAAGTACACCTCGGGGGCGATACAAACTAGTCGTAGTAATAACTGAGGGTTTTTGGTTCCTCCATGTTTTCCAGAAGAGATGCCAGCTTTTACGTATTTCCTAAAACATCGTACTTTTAAATTCATTCCCTATGTCTGGACGGTTATAGAACATTTGCAAAAAATTAATGTAAACCTTATATAAATGTGATACAAAAATTTTATGTTATTATTTTTTAATGTTTATTTCTGAGAGAGAGAGAGAGAGAGAGAGAGAGAAACAGAGAGAGACAGAGTGTGAGTGGGGGAGGTGCAGAGAGAGAGGGAGACACAGAATCCGAAGCAGGCTCCAGGCTCTGAGCTGTCAGCACAGGGCCGGACGCAGGGCTCGAACTCACGAACGCGAGATCATGACCTGAACCGAAGTCGGATGCTCAACCGACTGAGCCACCCAGGCGCCCCACAAAAATTTTTTAAAAATAACGACAAACACATTTAGGTTACTCTGGGCTCGTGTCAAGGCTCCAGAACTACAGTTCTATGACTGTCATCAAAGATCAAGGAGAGAGAACCAGTCCGCTGACCCTCCCTGTACTGACTGCCTCTCGATGCCCAGGATTCACAGGAGGACACCTACCAGTGGGCAGGGAACATGCCCATCTGCTCTAGCTCCTTGGAAAGCCGACTGGCATTCCTCTCCATGTGCTTCTAAGCCAACGAACGCATGGACAGTACTCACGACACAACCCAATCAAAAAGAGCCCACCACACAAACTAGCTTTGCACCGTCCCCTGCTCGGTTTAGCTAAAGTTACCACCTGGGATCCACTGGAAAAAGAGACTGGGGATGGACGCGTGAAAAACTTCACATCAACCCTCAGGAGTGTCCCTTGAGTGAAATCCTAGCTAGTGTGTCATCAGGAAGTAGAGTGGAAAAGACCCAGAGACAGAGCGTCCAGAAGCGCCAGTCTTCCAGTCCTTGACCTAACTCGCTGTGTGACCCCGGGCAAGTCACGTCCCCTCTCTAGGCCTCCATTTGCTCATCCCCAAAAGGCAGTGGTGGTACCTGAGGTCTCAAAAAGGTCTCTTCTGGCCATGCCAACGGAGACTGGAGCTCGAGGTGCCTTGCTTCTCATAGCATCCTCTGTCACTTGAAAATCCAATTTAGTGGCAAGCGTAAATTATGTCGATGACTGTGGGTTCTTCTGTTGGGGACTGCTGACAATGAATGGATGCGTTGTAACCCAAGTGTGCATAAAGTGACTTCACAGCCTAATCCTTTAGATTTCTGGCTCCTGATTATACAGCAGTCTCGGCACAAGATGACATAATATAAAAAACAAATTCTCTATTTCATCCGGTCCCCTATCCTTGGAGACCGGACCAGTGCATGGGGAAGGAAAAAAAAACCCCAGAAGATGGCTGTGGGTCTCAATCGGGGGCATGGTGAAATGTGTCCGGGTCCTATTCGAGTTCAGAGCCCCAAACACACAGAGCGGTAGCTTCGGGGTTAGGATTACATTTCTGTGCCGAGGGCTGGCGGTGGGCCGTCAGGTACAAGGCAAAATGGCAAGACTTATTGGCTCTGCCTGTGTGTGTGTATGTGTGTGTGTGTGTGTGTGTGTGTGTGTGTGTGTGTGTCTCACATACACACACAATAATGCAGTCTTGCTTAGCTCATTTGTCCGTTGGGCAAGAAACAAGGCAGGCAGTGCCCTTCCCCCACATCTGTCAAAAGCCGCAGAACACCAGGCACTGCCTGGTTCTGTTCCCCTTCAAAGTGACATTAAACAGGATAACGGGGAGGTTCCTCTCTCCTCCGTGCTCTGTGGACCCACCGATTTAGCCTGACAAGAAGACGCAAGCTAATCCATTAATCTAACTTATTACACTGCATCCTGATATTACCCAAGAAAGACAATTTTTTTAAAAGCCTGTCATCGTCTGGGTCTGAGGTGGCTGCCTTTCTTTATAAAGGTGCAGTAGGACAGTGACATTATAGGAAACAGCTTTTTGTTATTAGTAAGATTTATCTGTTTGAAAACTTTTAACTTCCCAGTTTCCCTCTAACCACCCGTGTTGTCCCTCCAGGCAAAAATAATACGGGGAGTGGATGACCGATCTCATTTTTCATTTCCTGGTCCAGAAACAGGTATTGGACATGAGGGGTCAGCAATGCTTCCGACCTTCGGTGCGGCCCGCGTGCTGTGACATCTACCTAGACCTGTTGAGCGGGCACTCCGCAAGCCTTCAGCGGTAAGCCCCTACCCTTTTGGCAGAACGACGGCCGTGAGTGTGTGCTGAGCCTCTGTTCAAAGTCAGACTTGCCGTGCCGGGCAGTATTATTTCATCTCCCCCAAACTTCTAAGTCACAGATGAGAAAACTGAACGTCAGCTAGAGAGTGGCAGAGCGGAGGCCTCAACCTGTCTTTCTAACACCAGATTTGTCTCCAAGAGTGAGGTGAAAATAACGTCCTTGGCTCTAAGAAGCTACCGACTGCAAGATGTACCAGGGTTTTATAAAGCAATGCAGAGAGACCAATGATAAGATGCGCATGGACATAAAAGAAGAAATGTAGGTCTCAGAAAATGGAGGAAATACACTCATTCCGGAACACCTCGCTATGACCCGATGTCCACTCCCCACCCTGACTTGGGATGAATGAAGGCTCAGAAGACTGGAACTGATCACCTAAGTGACAGGGACTATGAGTGGCCTGGGGCTCGGTGTGACTCCTGCCTTCGGGGACCTAGCCTCAGAACAAAAGCCCAGTGGTCCTAATGCCAAAGGTCCACAGCTCAATCGCACAAGCCCCCATCCATCCCCGGGATGTAGGGGGGGGACTTCCTGCCAACTTCGGATTGACTTTGCAACATTTCCCAAGACTTACTAATAAAGTCTTGGGGCACCTGGGCGGCTCGGTTGGTTAAGTGACTGACTTTGGCTTAGTTCATGATCTCATGGTTCATGAGTTCAAGTCCCGCGTCGAGCTCTGTGCTACCAGTGTGGAGCCTGCTTCAGATTCTGTGTCTCCCTCTCCCTCTCTCTCTCTGCCACCACCCCACCATGCTTCTGCTCTCTCTCTCTCTCTCTCTCTCTCTCTCAAAATAAATAAACATTAAAAAATAATAATGTCTTAAATGGCTAATAAAATGCATTTTCTGGGGCGCCTGGGTGGCTCAGTCGGTTGAGCGACTGGCTTTGGCTCAGGTCATGATCTCGCATTTGTGAGTTCAAGCCCCGCATCAGGCTCTGTGCTGATGGCTCAGGGTCTGGAGCCTGTCTTCAGATTCTGTCTCTCCCTCTCTCTCTGACCCTCCCCTACTCACGCTGTCTCTCTCTCTCTCTCTCTCTCTCAAAAATAAATAAAACATTAAAAAAAAAAAAGACAATGCGTTTTCTCTGTTTTGTTGTTGTTGTTATTGTTTGTTTGCTATAACCTTTCCTTTCCCAGGATCTTGCTTCAGGTGGGGATGTGGGTAAGCCGCCCAGAGCCGCAGGGCCAGCATGCATGCTGGCCTCGCGCTCTGGGGTCTGGATACAGCTGCAGGAGGGAACTGACATACAACGGAACGCAGAGGAACAGGTGCACAACGCAACTTCAGGGGGAAGGGGAGGGCCCACTGGGGATCCCGCAAGATGCTACGTGCTCTTCTTTCCTGAAGGAACTAAGAGACGGACAAGCCTGTCACCTGCCCGATGACATGTTCATCACAGTGTCAACTGTGAAGCTCTCCTGAAAAAATGCAGGTATCTCAAGGATTTGAATACATGTATTTCACAAAGACTGAACTTGTTACAAATCATGAGTAGCTAATACTAAAAATCTCCTTGTCTAGGGGCACCTGGGTGGCTCAGTTGGTTGATGATCAGACTCTTGGGCTTGGCTCAGGTCATGATTTTACGGTTCGTGGGATTGAGCCCCACATCAGGCTCTGCGCTGACAGTGTGGAGCCTGCTTGGGATTCTCTCTCCCTCTCTCTCTCTCTCCACCCCTCCCCTACTCGTGCCCTCTCTCTCTCAAAGTAAATAAATAAACACTAAAGAAAAAATCTCCTTGCCTAAAAGCCCCATTATCAAATCATAAATGTGTGGTGTGGGCCTAAGAGTGTAGGAGACAACACGGAGATGCTAATATGTAATTTCTATCTCCAAAAAGCTTACCTGGGAAGAGTGTTCTATCATTTTGAAAGCTAAGCAATGATAAAAGTGATAGGAAATTGCAGTAAAATAAATAAAAGAAAATAATGAACTTTTAATTTGATGGAAGACATGTAATATCGGCGTACAGTTAACTGTCACATAATCTCCGCGGGCAGTGAAGCTACCAGAATTCCCACAGGCTGAGACGGTGCCTGCAGCACTACAGTTCTCAGGCAGTGTGATCAATAACCCCGCTGGGGTTTTCAGACGGACAAAGGGGACACTCTGTGAATTGCTGGAGGTCTGGGGAAGCTTTGAGTTAGGGTGCAGAGCATCTGTGTACATATCCGACACGGCACGTCTATGAAGAGGAAAAGAACGTGGACCAGAGAAGAGCATGTCTGTGGAGAGACAGCCCGGAGACCGAGCAGACATCTCTGCGCATGGGGAGCTCCCATTTTGGGCAGCTCAATGCTGTCCTGTCTACACTGCCCCTCCCACGCTGTACCCCCAGTGGGAATTCCTGGGCAAGCCCAACGTTCCCTTGACACACTGGTTTCCTTATCTGTCAAAAGACAGTAAAGGTGCTCAGGAGTCGCCTGCTTCATACAAATGTTTCAGAGGTTAAATGAAAGAGTAGGTTTGAGGTTTCTCGAGAAACCTAAATGTTTACTAACGGCTTTATCTGCAGCGGTCCGTGAAAAGAATCGTGTCCGGGTACAAACACACATGTACACACACACACACGATCGAAGGTGTTGCAGCATTTCAAATAATTCTAAACACCGCTGAATTTGTTCTTCCTACACGATGATCTAAGAAGGCATAAAAAGCGGAATGTTACAGAAACTCAAATAATTCTAAACTTTGCTTTAAGAAATAAAAAAGTACGCAAGTTTCCAACATAGCTGGTAAAATACTACCTGACACGTGAGGAGTGTGCTTCCCTCTGGTAAAGCAGCACGAGATGAATTTTTCATTTAGATGAACCGGCCGCTGTTAGGAAGCCGGTTACCAGGACGAGGAGAAAGAAGTGCCACAGGCAGGCTGTTTCTGGAGGAGGCGGGGTGAGTGCACTTCGGCCTGCGGGGCTCCCTGTACAGCGACAAACACCAACTGCACCGCACCGGACCCCACAGCCACAGGAGGCCTTCCCGCACCTCATAAACAGGCTGGCGGATTCAACCAGGGAGGGGCAAAGCGAAAACGCCCCTCTCCCCGACCAAAGCCAACCCACCAGAGAGCAAAGACAGTCGTTCACGGGAGCAGATCAGAGCTGGGGGGCATCCAGAGGGGCTCAGTCTCCCTCCTGCAAACTGCCCGTGGGAATGTAAAATGGCACTGCCACTGTGGAAAGGTCGGGCGGTCCCTCAAAAAGCTAGACACAGACGTGCCATACGATCCAACAACCTCACTCCTGTGTCTATCCTCAAAGGAATTGCAAGCAGGGACTCAAACAGATACTTCTGTGCCAACGAGCAGAGCCGCTTTCTTCACAGCAGCCCAGTGGTGGGAAGGACCCATCAAGCGATGAACGGAATATTATTCAGCTGACAAAAAGGAATGGAATTCTGGGGCGCCTGGGTGGCTCAGGCAGTTAAGCATCCAACTCTTGGTTTTGGCTTGGGTCATGATCTCACGGTTTGTGGGTTCGAGCTCAACGTTGGGCTCTGCACTGGCAGTGTGGAGCCTGCTTGGGATTCTCTCTCTCTGCCCCTCCCCTGCACGCATGAGTGCCCTTCCTCTCTCTCTCTCTCTCTCTCTCTCAGTAAATAAACAAACTTAAACAAACAAACAAACAAAAAGGAATGGAATTCTGACACCTCCTAGAGCAGGGGTTAACCTTGAAGATACTGTGCTAACTGAAATAAGACAGACACGAAAAGGACAAATACTCTGACTCCACTTACTGGAAGCCCCTCGACGAATCACGTTCACAGAGACAGTGAGTAGAACAGGGCTTGCCAGGGACTGGGAAGAGGGGCGCGCGCGGAGTTATTGTTTAATGAGTGCGGAGTGTCTGTGAGGGACGGTGCATTAAATCTAGAAATGGATACTGCTGATGGTTGCACCTCATTACAAATGTACTTAGTGTCACCGAAGTGTACATCTGAAAGTGATAAATTTCATTATATATATAAAAAATATATATTTATATATATATATATTTTACCATAATAAAACAAGGATTCTCAAAGGGTGCCATCATCCCCTCAGGTCCCTCTCTTGCCTGTCTACATTGGGTTGCAGGGTCTCCTCACACCTGTCTTCTCTGATCACCTTCCTTCTTGTTCACGGAAATTACTCCTGGCAGAAGTAGGCTCCAATGTATCTGGGAACCAGAGTTAAAGCACGAGGTTTATGATCCTCGATCGGTCCTGTAGCATTCCACTGGCAGCTCCAGGCTGTGACCTCCCCTTCCAAAGGAAATCATGCTTATGAGTTTTCACCTAGACAGTAACTACCAACACTTACGACCATTTTGAAATTTTTAAAAAAATTTTAATTTTTAGAGAGAGAGAGAGAGAGAGAGAGCACATACAAGGGGGGAGAGGCGCTGAGAGAGAAAGAGAGAGAGACAGTCTTAAGTGGGCTCCACATTCAGTGTGGAGCCTGACGCGGGGCTCGATCCCATGACCCTGGGATCATGACCTGAGCTGAAATCAAGAGTCGGATGCTCAACCAGCTGAGCCACCCAGGCACCCCAAGATCATTTTGGAAAGAAAACTTCAGTTTCTCTAGTAGGTTCCAGAAAGCAGAGCAAATCCTAAGTAGGAAAAGCGGGCTTTTTCTACTGGTCTCACTGACTCCCTATCAAGGAGCCAGAGAGACTGAAAAGGGGCCAAGCCTCCCAAGTGCCGGTGAGTGAATCATTCACTCTCCCCAACTCAGGGGCCACATTCTCTCCTCTCCTCTTTGGACTGATGGATACGCTTCGCTAGTTATGAATGCCTTGATCAGAAGTAGGCAGGGGCCAAGGTAAAAATTTACAGCGGCCATTTGTTTCCATTGAGTAATTCTGGAAAAAAGATCAATGTCAGGTAATGTTGACACTATCAACCTAAGTTATTTTGACTTTTCTGGGAAAGCGATTGAAATAATTATGATTTCTTTGGTGGTCATATGCCTGTCACAACATATGCATGGGGTTAAGTACTTGTGGAATAAAGACTGCAGTAAAAACAATATTCTCAAACAAAAGAGGAGATCAAACTGTGACGAAGCCCATAGTGTATTAACATGGGTAAATCCTTGGTATGTAGTAATGGGGATTCAAGGAATTTGGGTGAAGGGGCTGGGAGAGGAGGAGATAATGGGGGACATACAGCATCTTGGCTAGGCTGAGGTACCGGTGCCTTTAATCACTGGAATGTAGAATCCAAACCCAAACATACAGAAAGAAAAGTATCAGCACTGGTCATTAGTTTAAGTATTTCCATTATGTACGCTTAAGTAAGATACGGTTTGTGAGGTCAATGAAATGTGGCTTCTCTTGTTTCTTTTTCTTCCTTTTCCTTTTTTAAAAGGTTGTAGAGGGACACGCCACTGCATTTGTAATCAGTTATGAGCATATGGAAGGAACTGCAGTTATTAAAATCAGATCCAACAGAGCAAACACACAATGAGCAAACACACAAAGATGTAAAATAAAGACACAAACAAAAAGGAACATCTGAGTAATAAGCCTGTTCCTGCTCCCCAAAGGACAGCTTGCTTTGTCAACCCAGGCTAAAGGGTGGTCTCTACATTCTAGAACTCAGTTCAAAATCTGAGCCATTTTGCATTCCGTTCCACATTGACGGAGTAGTTCTTTGCTGCTACTTATTTATAATTTAATTCCCCCGATGGTTCTAAAAACGAGGGAAGAAATATTTCCAAACAAAAATCATTATTTATACAGCTGGAGTTTCCATTTAGTTAGGAAAATTAGTACAAAAAAAAATGTTTGGTCAGAATTTGAGATAAGTTTTGAATGTTTCACAAAACCTCGCGTACCGCCAACTTCCAAATCTCTTTTGTTATATCGAAGTCTTTCCCCGAGTCGACAAGGGAGGCCTCCCCGCCCAAATCAACTAAATTAACGGGTCCTGATCTGGGCAGCTCCAGATGGGGTGGAGGCTTTTTGAATCAGCAGCAAAAATAGCTCAATTAAAATACCATCCTAATATGTCGTTCGTTTTTGTTTGAAAATGGAAACCAGCAACCTGCTCGGATGAGTAGAAGACAATTGTCCGGGCCGGGGTCTACAGAGCAGAGGGCAGAGGCGACAGCTGGCAATTATCTGGCCAACTTAACCAGATAATCCATGCCTCAAAATTCACTCTGGTGCCCAAATTGCCCAGACTGGCTATATTCACGGAAGAACTAACGAGCATAATTACCAAATCTCCTTCCGATCTGTGCTGCCAAGGCTGTGCCCAGGTGGGCTGTCCCCAGGTGATGTGGATCACGAACTGTCCTCAGTCCTCCATTTCCCCCCAGTGCATGCATGCTTGGATTTTCACAACGTTAAATCTGAACATGTCCCGAAGTGTCCTATGGCCTTGTGGGACGCAGTTATCATATCCTGAGTAAAGTATCAAAAATTTCCAACAGCCCCAAAGTAGCCAGTGATACTGGGGGTAATGTCTTAAATGTATACACCTTGAGACAAAGCTCGCAGGAGGAGAGATGCTATAACGCCTCGTGTGAAGAAGTTCTAAAGGAAAAAAAAATACTCAAGAGTAAAAACAGGGAGAGAATCTGCAAGATTATGCAGATTTGAGTTAGCCAAAATTTGAAAGCGTGCCTTTTAGTTTATCACCAAAGTGTGAGACTAACACTCTCACGCGTACGTAGCACTGTGTGCTTTTTTACCAGGCCCGCCGCCACTAATCCCCACAACCGTGTAAGGTTAGTCGGGTGAATAGTGTTATTCCCATTGTATGGATCAAGAAAACAGGGCCCTCGGAGTTGCCGAAGCTGAGCTAATGTCAAAACTGAAACTTGAACCCAAGCCTTCTGGGTCCAAGTTGAGTGCCCTTTCCATCACGCCGTGCTAAAGGCTCAAGTTAACTTAACGCAAATAACAAAGATCAGGTTCCCCAGTCAAATCTGTGGTATTCACCATCACGGAGAGGCTTAGGGTCAACACATGCCATTAAATAAATCTTACAACCAGGCACAGCTTGAGGATACGGATCGCGCAGGAAGGTAGTGTGACGAAGGCTGCTTTCCCCACGGGCTCCATCTGACCCTGGGCGGGGGCTTGCTTCTGGACTCAGTTTCCTAATCAGTGAACACTGAGCAGGGAACCCCTAAATCCCTTCAACATCAGCCCTGACTAGAAACCTGAGTGGCTTCAGTTTTTTCTGTTCACACCTACGCAGAGTTTGGTGTTAACGCTTCCTCCTTCTGGATATTCAAAAGCTTTTCCAAGTCACTGGCTCTCCACCCTCCCTTAACTACAGGAACACAGGGTTCTAAGATGCACTTTACCAACTTTTGCCCAATTTAAGAGCTGAACAATACACAAACACTACAGAACAGTTTTAGAATTACTTAAGGTCGCCTGGAGGTTATTAGGTCAGTTGCATTTCCAAACCTGATTTGCATCAACTTTTAGACTCTTCAGGGTAGTGGAAGCCGGAATAAGAATGGTCTTCCCTAGAGACAAACACTACTCCTTTTAAATTGATGCCATTTCAAATGCTGAGAAATTCTACTTAAAAATCACCAATCACCTGTAACTGGCAATGACATGTTTTACTTTCCATAGAAGCTAGGTCCAACCAAGAGACTTCTATTTCTCAGTAGTACACCCCACGCAGGAATACTGACTTCTGATGTTTTAAAAGGTCTGCAAGGCTTTCCCACTCCCTAAATGGACTTAACTGTCACACTTTCATACAAATCTGCGTTTGAACTTTACTTGAATTAAAGGGCTTAAATTATGGGTCGCATGCTTCCTTCCACTTTCATGCTTTCTTACTTCTGGTACTTTCATTTAAGAAAGGAGGGGAAAAGGGGCTACCGCTGCAGGAAAGCATCTAATGTACAGAGAAAGAGGAAGATCTAGAATCCTCATTTTAGCATAATAGGAAAAACCCAAACACTCCTTTTTTACGAAGATGATCCTTTGATAAACAATCTTAGTTTGACAAAGTTGTCTTTGGGGAGGCTGAGAGGAAAAGGTGACTAAGGAAAGAACTGTAATAGTAATAAGCCATTATTATTATTATTATTATTATTGCTCTAAAATAATAAAAGGAGCCCATTTTTCTTACTTCCGGTATTCCTTTATAGTTATGGTCTTCAGCAATTCAATGAAACTTAGTAATCTTCATTGTTCCCTGTCTTTTAAGTTAAGAAATTGGCTTGGTAAACTTCTACTTTTATTACGCTCCAGTGGGCTGGTCTCACTATCAAATCAAAGGCCAAGCAACACTCAAGTTACCACACACTTGGGGCTCACTGTTAATTTTATACATGACAAGTTATAACTAACCCAGGTCTCAAGTTCTTCCTCTGCAAAATGGATACACCACTGACCGACTTCAAAGTGGGAAGAACAAATAAAACTGACCATGAAATACTCTGAAATGGCCCATCACCACCTCGCTCATCCAAAGCCACACCCATCTGCACACCCATGCAGTGCAGGGCAACCAGGACAGGGGCTAACTGTTGTGGCTCGGGCACCACGTTCTTGGGTGCCATGTTCTTGTACCCGCCTCTCCACTGCCTGTGCCTGGAACCGGTCACTGTCTAGATTCATCTGCCAGGGATTGATTCTAAGGCCTGTGCCTTTGCTGATCTGGAAGGGTAGAACCTACTGACTCTGCTCAGGGCTGCGTGTGGTGTAATCACCAGTGCTCGTACCAAGGATGAGCGCAAGCATTAGAGACTTTGCGGCAGTGAACGGGGTGTGTGGGCAGGAAGGGGATATTCAGTTCCCTGACTGCCTTCTGGTCTTAAATGAAACAGGGTACAAGGTACAAGAGCTAAACTTAATAAAGGCATCTGGAAGAAACCTGTTTCTCTACAGACTTTGTAGAGAAAGAGCAAGCAACACGCGTTGGGTGATGCTGAAAAATTCACTGATGCATTTAGACGCTTTCAGTGGGTTAATGATGTAGTGGCATGGTAGGAGTGAAACAGATGCATTGCTTGTAAATTTTCTTCCGACACCTTGATGTCACAGTATAAATCGTATCTAATTATGCCACAAATCATAGTGTCCTCCAGTTCAGAGATTCTTAGATCCTAGTGACCATTCCACCCCCTAATTAGATGGATCACATTCGGAGGGAACCCGTCAGAGGCTTCTTGGCTCCTTGGTGCGGAGCTCACCAAAAGCCAAGCCTCCTGACCCCCCTCCCCTCCCACGAGAGCACTCCTTTCTTTCTTTTCTTTTTTTTTTTTCATTTCTTTTTAAAGTTTATTCATTTTTGAGAGAGACAGAGAGACAGAGCACAAGCAGGGGAGGGGCAGAAAGAGGAGACACAGATCTGAAACAGCCTCCAGACTCCGAGCTGTCAGCACAGAGCCCAACGCGGGGCTCGAACCCACAAACCATGAGATCATGACCTGTGCCGAACTCAGACGCTGAACCGACTGAGCCACCCAGGCGCCCCGAGAGCACTCCTTTATACCACAACAGGGACGTGCTCCCGGATATTTTCCTTTCATAAATTCTTGCCAGAAGTGAATTTAGGTTGTTTTGGGTTCAGATCCTAACCAAACGATCACTTGGAGAGCTCTGTCCATCCCACAAGGCAGGACGGGCTTGTTGTGAGCAGCTGTCCCTGGATCTTCTGCTTGGTCATCAAGGCTTGCAATAGCCTCTTACCGTCCTGACCAGGCGAGTGCCTCTGGCAACCAAATAGAATCATTCACAGAAAGCCCATCCCAAAATTTACAAGATTGCGGGAGAGGGAGCGGGTGGAGAAACGAAGGAGTAGAAAGAGGTTCAAAGGAATCAACAGGCCCAGAGCAGGGATGGGATCACTGTTGATAGGAATCTTCACTAATATAATGTACGCTAAGGTGATAGGATCTTTATTTTTACATAATTCCACCAGGGTTCTTAACCTTTCTTTTGTGCCACGGACTTTTTAGGCCTTCTGCTGAAACTACAGATAGATACCTTCTCAGACTCATGTTTTTACACACCTAAAACAAAACACATAGGCTTCCAAAGGAAACACTTTGTATTGAAATATGGCTATTCAAAATGTTAAAAAGAAATTTATGATACTCTTGTACTTTTTAATTAATGCATTAAATAAAAAGATTCACTAGCAAGTGAAAAAACTACTGTAATTAAAAAAATTTTTTTAATGTTTATTTAATTTTGAAAGAGAGAGATAGAGCACGAGCAGGGGAGGGGCAGAGAGAGGGAGACAGAGAATCTGAAGCAGGCTCCAGGCTCTGAGCTGTCAGCACTGAGCCTTGAATTCATGAGCTGCAAGATCATGACCTAATAAGCCGAAGTCAGAAGTTCAACCTACTGAGCCACCCAGGTGCCCCTGTAATTTTTTTTTTTTTTTTTTTTTAAAGTAGGCTCCACATCTAACCTGGGGCTTGAACTCATGACCCGGACGGAGATCAAGAGTCGTATGCTCCACACCAACTGACCCATCCAGGCACCCCCAAATTACTATAATTGTAAAATGGTGATGAGTATACACAATATTTGGAGATTACCTGCCAACAAGCAATATTGAAATGTGATATGAAAATATCTGTGATTTCTGTGGGTGACGAAGTCCCAGGTGCCGTCAATACTACTGTGGTTTGTTACGACCACATTCATAGTGGAAGGAAAGGCTAAAGTTCAGTTAGAGGGGAGTCATAATAAAGAAGTACAGTCTAGAATCCAACCAGGACCCAGGTTAAGAACGACACACTGGACAGAGGTGCCTGGGAGGCTCAGTCATTTGAGCTTCCGACTTCAGGTCAGGTCATGATCTCACGGTTTGTGAGTTCAAGCCCTGCAATGGGCTCTGTGCTGACAGCTCAGAACATGGAGCCTGTTTTGGATTCTGTGTCTCCCTCTCTCTCTGACCCTCCCCCTACCTGTGCGCTCTCTCTCTCTCTCAAAAATAAATAAACATTAAAACAAATTTATTAGGAAAAGGACCATGCACTGGACAAAGACCCCTGTAAGGACTTACTCATCCATGGTCCCTGAGATCTAATGAGGGTGAGGCGTAGCACAAAACAGACACTCAGTAAATGTTTGAGCAGGTTCAATAGATAAGTCTGACTTATCTACTGGGTGACCTTCCAAACTCCAAATCTCAGCTAGTCCACCGACGGCCGGCCTACTTCAACCTCTTCATTCCTTTAGCAAATATTCACAGAGCGCCTAGTGAGTGTCAGGCAAGAACATTCTAGGCACTGGGCTGACACAAGATGCTAACTTCAGATGGTGATAAATGTTAGGAAAAGAAAACATGAAAACAGGATGAAGAATGACTGGATGGTAGCAAGGGCCCTTCGGAAGTGTCAGCGGGGTCTCTGATGACAGGGAAGGAGTCAGGGTCACAGGGGAAGACATGGGGCCACTCCAGGAGGAAGAAAGGCAAGTGCAAAGGCTGTGGGGCAGGAAGAAGCTTCTCAGCACAGGCTTTTCCTACCTCCTGACTTATTTTACTCTGAAGTGCTCCTCTCCTCCCGGGTCCCTGGGTCCCCTCCTGCACAATGCCACCCAGCCCATCCTCCTTGAGCACTTTTGTGCCATGGGCCCCTTGTTCAAACATACAAAAAGTTCCCTATTCCTCAACACACTGACCATACCACACTCTGTGTGCTACTCCCTCACCCTCCCAAACACCAACCCTCTGGCCTCTTCCAAGACCCCGGAAGAGGCTGTGTTCATTTCTCCTGGATCCTTCCTTTCTGTCCTCCATCCCTCACGTTTTCACATACTCCAGGCCACAGTGTTTTCTCCATCGGAGGGTTTCGGGGAGATGTTCCGTAAATCACCGAATTCAACCAGACCTCTAATAATCTGACCATTCCTTCAGTGACAGGACACTGGACTCCCCTTGAACTTCTAAGTTCACGGTCTGTATCATACAGCTTGTCTTAAACAGACTTTTGTCCTCTGCTGATGTATGTCTAACGGTCTTGTCTTATTCAGTCTGCAAATTCCTTTAGGCTAGCAACACTTGCCTTGCTGCCTTCTCCAGAAACGTACGGAGCGGAAGTGGAGACACAGGCTGCCAGGTAAATTTAAAGACAGCCGACTAATGTCATTGTCCCCCTCCAAGTTCACAGATCCACCTCTCCAAAGCCCTCCAGGAGACAAGACAGACAGGTTTCGTGAAAACAGCTATAAACTTGAGACCCATGATGGGGTAGCCTGTATTCTAGATTGAGGTCTTCTTTTTCACAGGTATTAGGGGCTGAATTTGTTCCCACCTCAAAATGTGTGTGTTGAAGCCCTTAAGCCCAATGCCTCACAATGTGACTCTTCACAGACAGGCTCTTTGAAGAGGAGACGGCGTTGAAATGAGGCTTTTTGTGTGGGCTCTAGTCCACAGAGACTGGTGTCCTTGCAAGAGGAGATCTGGACACACTGGGAGACACCAGGGACGCACGTGCATAAAGGACAGTGTGAAGAGGCAGCAAGAGGGCGGCCATCTGCAAGCCAAGGAGAGCCAACTTGGAAGAAACCAACACTGATGGCCTTGGTTAAACCCAACCTTGATCTTAGACTTCCCGGCCTCCAGAACTGTGAAAAATAAATTTGCTGTTTATACCACCCATCAGGGGCATTCTGTCATGGCTGCCCCAGCAAACTAATACGACAGGGAACTAAATTTAGATATTTCCCAAAAGCAGAGACCAAGACACGGACTTGGGGGCAGGTAGTGTATTTGGAAGTGACCCCAGGAAGCAGGCGTCAGGGAGCAGAGAGCACGAGGCAGGTGTATTATTTAAGGGTGTGTGAGCCAGGTCATGGCTATGGATAACGGGGGCTTGATTCTGCTGCAGCCTCCAGGATGCCCCCCTGAAATTGTTCTAGAAGGCAGGGACATCTACCCACTGGCTTCCTTCCATTCCTGAAGGGCACAGGTTGCCTCCAGGGATGGTAACTCCTTGACTTGTAGGTTAGTGTGTGTGCACCAGTAGCACAAGAGAAGGTCCTTGGGAGAAAGCAGAAAGTGGAAGTGCACGCCCCTAAAGCAAGATATCAGAGTGGGGAGGAGAACCTGACGCTGGCCGACGCCATCAGAGGGAACTGCGAACAGAGGCAGGCCACAGCGATGTCATGTGTGACCAGAGGGAACGTAGAGCTGCCTGACCACAGCTGCCACGGCTGGTTCTTCCTCCAGAGGCAAGAACACGGATAAGGCAGCTGGAGGCAGCAGGAGTCTGTGACGGACCCATTCTGAGGCCACAGAGATGTACAGATGAGCATCCGTGCCAGCTGCTTTCCCTACAGAAGTCAAACATGGACGTCACCAGAGAATGGCGAGGCGTTGTGAGTGACACTTGCTTGGGCATGCTCACTGTCAGCAGACTCTTGCAAATTGTTTTAAAAAGTTTATTTATTTTGAGAGAGACAGAGAGACAGCAGGGGGAGAAGCAGAGAGAAAAGGAGAGAGAGAATCGCAAGGAGGCTCCACAATATCAGTGCAGAGCCTGATGTCGGGCTCGATCCCACAAACCGCGAGATCCTGACCTGAGTTGACACCAAGGGTTGGATGCTTAACCGACTGAGCCACCTGGGTGCCCCAAATTCTGTATTTTTAATGAGAATTTGGGTTGGGCTTTTTTTTTTTTTTTTTGGCTATTTTCCAAAGCTAAGCTAATTCTTTTACAATCAGCCTTTTCCCATTGTTATAACTGGCCTTTGAGTTCTATGATGAATCCTACCAATTATGTAAACACAATGAGTTCAGATACTGTGCACTCTCACTCAAATTTTAGGTAATGCCTGGAAGCCAAACCATAAGAAGGATTTTCTCTCCCATCCAGGTTTCGCCTCCAGAATTGAGTTTTTAGGTCAAATATAGGGCAGTTCTGTACATCAGGTGAGAGATTTCTAACTCGTGTTTGAGCCACCTTCAGAGACCAAGGAATGTGACCACAGAACAAAGTTTCTAAATTACCCTAAGAAATTTCTTCCTTTCCTTTTGGCAAATAGTCGCCTGAGATTTATTATTGAACACTTTTGTAAAGTCCAACATCCAAGATAAAGTTATGCAGGGAGATGCCAGACATGAGTGGTATTTCCTGGTATTTTCCAATCATCTGAGCCCTATCTTTAGGGTTGCCAGATTTAGCAAATAAAAATGCGAAACACTCAGCTGAATTATAGTTTCAGACAAACAACAAATAAGTTTCGTTGTAAGTATATCTCAAATGATGCATGGACACACTTATACTAAAAGCATTTGTCGTTTATCTGAATTTCAAATTGAACTCGGCATCCTATGTCTTACATGGCAATCCTACTTCTCTTAATATTCCAGAATGGAAAATTAGCGAAATTAGCATTTAAAAGTAGAATTTCTATTTAAAATATGAACTTCCTGTTTTAACTCTGATAAACTACAGCAGACCATTCAAAGCATGACTAGTCAGAACAAGCTGCTATTCTAACAGACAGGATTCATTTTAGAAGTGATGGCTCACACTAACAATTAAGGTAGCTCAATACAAAAGGAATTAAAAGTTTAAAAACAAATGATTTAGGTTCCCCTAGAAATCACTGTCGTAAGAACAAAAACTCACGTATTTGTATGAAAAAGAGCAATTTAAAAAATGTAAGATCATTTTTATTTGGATAGCTCGCCACTGTTTACTTAGTGCTCACAAAAATTAAAAGTATCAATGGCACTGGGGATAGGGGTTGTGGGGGGGTGGGGGGGAGCACATAAGCAAAAAGCTGTTGAGATTTCTGACTGGATCTGAAAGCTTTCTATATCTTAAGCTTTATGGAAGAACTAAAGAATTTCCTCTCCAGTTTGCTCCTCCCCTTCCGGTTTGAGAAAATGGTCCTGGGTTTTTTTTTAGGATTTTGCAACAATGGGAGGACAGGATCACCTGGGAGCATGGCTTCTAAACTTCAGCACGATGGATATTTTGGGTCCGGTAACTCTTGGTTGGGGGGGGGGGGCGCTATCCTGTTTGCTTAACTGCCTTCCACGGCCTCTACCCGCTAGATGTCAGGAGTACCCACCCCCTTCAGTTAAAACAACCAAAAATGGGAGCAGAACTGTCCCCCGTTGAGATTCACTGGCCAAGGAGAACCTTTAGTGTCTTGGCTTTTCCTTTTCCCTGGCAATTGTACAGTCCTGAGTTCCAGCAATTTTTAAAAATACCATTTCAGGGCAGCTTAGAATAATGAAAGAGAGAGAACGGGAGAGAGAGAGTGGGAGGGCGAGGAAGAGTGAGAGAACTCTCAACAAAATCTGCACCAAAGCCATGCTGATCAAAATGGTCCTCAATATTTGTAGAGTGTAATTAAAAATAAACAGGTCTATCTATCACCAATGTATACACGAAGAGTTGTGTGCTAATACGAAGGAGCTCTAGACCCGAGACCTGTCTCTAGCCTGTCCCTCCAACTTGCTCCCCAGAGTAAGACCTGACCCTTCTGATTACCTTCTGTGACCCACACTCGAGTTCCCATCCAGTCCTTCTGTCTCACCCCTGGGAGGTAGGTCGTTCATCGTCCCACGTTAGGGATGAGAGACCTGAGAGGTTCTGAAAAGTGAAATAACTCGCCCAAGCTCCTAAAGGTCATGAGATTTTCAACCTAAGTAACTCCAAAGTCCAACTCCTTCACCACCTCTCAGCTTGGAGGGAAAAAGAAAGTCACTAAATGCCTCTGACCTTCATTCTGTTTCTTCACCTGGAAATGACATTTCTTAGTATTTCTCAGAACTGTTGCAAGAACTTAAAGGCAGGTTACTGGCTTGTGGGAGGGAAAGGACCAAAGTCCTAGGCACTGGTGAGCTGTGATATTCAGCAATTTCTGGGCGAGTGTAGCGTTCACCCAAGGCTCGCTGCACTGGAGCGGGGACACATCTCAAAGGCCAGGAGAACCACACCCTGAGTCCGAGACCTACTCATACTTGAAAATGCACCGGTGCCACTCACGTTGGAAGAGCACTATCAGGAATGCCAATGTAAATAGTAAACATCATAATTGACCCTTAGGACTTTGAAGAGTGGAGAAGTTAGAGACATCAAGTCTGGCAGGGGAGGGGTGTGGCGAGTCGTAGGAGGGAAGTGGGAAGGGGTTCCCTCCTTGCACAAGCTCTGCGTCACCTCCAGGGGTGCTCCAAATGCACGGTGGCAGGCAAGTGGAGCCGTGAAGTCTCCCTGAGGCCCCCAAGAACCTTGGGGCCACGGGGTTGGGGGCCTATGGCTCAATGGACAAAATCACAGAAGGTCTGAGTACAAGGAGGCTATGAAGATCACTCGCATTTTGACAGATAGGGGCTTGGACCCCAGAGGTCAAAGAACTGACCTTGTCCAGCCTTCCTGTGACCTCTGCCAGATGCCCGGTGCCCCGAGTCTGGCCACACAGTAAACCCGCCGCGGTCCAGGCCCTGGCTAACCCTCCCTCCTGCGCAGCCCCCCCGTTCCGGTGTCAAGTATTCACTGCACTGTCTGGCCCCCACCTCCAGCACAAACGGAGTCATGTGTGTCACCTGCCTGTTTTGCAGTAGTTTCTGGACCAAATTATGGTTTGGAAACTTCTGAGAGAAAAAGGAGCAAATACAAAGTGTTCCGGGAACTCAGTCCATGAAGCGAAATGAAACGTTTAATCTTTGGGTTACAAAGTCTCGGCAGGGTAAGAAGGAGCCGTAGGAGCACACTTAGAGAGGTCCCGGATTCCTTTTCTGTAAGAAATGCAATCAGTCTGAAGTTTGGGCCACTATGGCCTGGGGAGGGCAGGTAGCGATGGTCGTGAACAACTCTCTACTTTATCTTCGAGGCAAACACAGCCAATGCCACACCTTCTATAGAACTTTTCATTCTAAATCACTTTCAGACACCTGTCACCCCATTCTCCCCCAGCATCACAGCAGAGAAGGGACAGCTGGGTGGTTTGGGGGCCAGAAGACCACAGACAATTCCAAGAGGGAAATGTCCCACCTGCCGTTTCATGAAGCCACATTTAGATTCTGGGTCTAATTTCAACAGATATCAGCACAGCGGAGGTACAGTTACAGCGGACAGATCGTTTGTCAAGAATGGAAAAACACAGGATGCCGGGGCAACGTACTGAGGGGGGCGGGTGGGAAGGAAGGAGTGAAGATGCTACGTTTTACAGGAAATGTGGAGGGAAACTGCTACCTGAGCGGGCAGAGTTAAAGCTCTGGCCCTGGGAGGGACAGAGAGCCCAGGGTCAGCCGAGGCAAAGCCACAGACAGGACGCCACGGTTACCGGCAGGGCAGACAGCACCAGCGCCGCCCCGGCAGGCCCACCTGTGGCCACAGTCCCAGGGTGACACTGGGTGGTGAGCAGGGAGACACCAGGCACAGGGTGGCCTGGGAAGGAGCGCCAGCCATAACTGCAGATAGAAGAAACAAGGCCTGTGCTATATAAATAATCAAACGATTATACATTTACCTCTCAAGCTGGAAGGAAACCTTGCCGGCTTTCACAAAGTTAAGATTGTGGTTTATGCAGTGCAAGAGGTCTGAGACTTCTTGGATGAGGTGCTTTCTGTTTTATAACATGAGGTCGGGGAACGCGGACGGATTAAGCAAGTAAGTGAACGACAAGGCACAATGACATATTTTTATAAAGGCCTGTAAGGTTAGGTAGCGATTCCTCCATCCTTACCGCCCGTGATTGCTGAAGAAAAAGTAAATAAAATGATTTGGGATATGAAAACAAACTTGACCTACCAGTTGCCAATTTAATTACATGTACATGAGAAATTCACTAAGCATCTAATCATTTATATTCTGGCCTAGTATTTCAGTGCAGCTAGTTGGTTAGATATTTTAAATTATAATTTCAAATGGACTCATTGTCACAGGCCTCTGGGTCCATTTTACACACAGAAATCAATAGACTCCTACTAATAAATAGGATTACTTTTCTAAGGCTCCCGGTGGGTGCTCGGCGGGACTGGTGTTGGGAAGGTGGTTTCGAAGTTCTCCAAAGAAAATTACTTCTCTGATGTTCACCCTCGAGAACAGGAAGGACCCAAGAGAAATCGAATCAAGGGGCAACTGCCTGCAAAAGGAAGGCTTAGCTTGGCAGGTAGATGGATTCAGACACAGTTTTAAGTGCTCCTCTCTGGTGACGGGCTTACAGACCCACCAAGACCTTTGTTCCTCCACCAGAGAGCTAACACGTGTGGCGTGTTCACACGTCACCTACACAGTTAGAAGCTCCCAGGGTTGTGACTATGGCCCTTCCTGCCAGAACGCCCTGGAAGGTCCAGGGCTGCACTCCACAGCAGTCCCGCTGCTCCCAGAGTTGAGGGAGGGCTAAACTTCCGGCCCAAGAAGCATCTGCTGAACCAGTTCTCCCCTCTCTCATCTGTATTCTGCTCTGTGGTCCCACCTTGACCCACGTCCTACATGGGAACAAATACCCTTAGTAAGGCTGAAATGTTCAACCTTTTCCAGCCCAAGATATAAGTCCTTAGGGGAGCTCTTGTCAGTCCTTCCGTTTCACGCAGTACACGCTCTACAAATGCCACTGGCCACCCTGTGGGACACGGAGATGCCCGATAACCCCTCCCAGACAAAGGCCCTGGAAAAACCCTGGAAGGGGACTCGCTGCATCTGGCTGCCATCATGATTAAAAAGGAGGCTGGGAGTCACTTGGTCTGGACTCCTGTGTCTCCCACTGACTGTCTGGAAGTGTAGCCCGGGACAAGCTGCTTCACCACTGAACCTAACTTTCCTCACCTACAGATGAAGGGTTGCTGTGTCTGAAGAAACAGTATATGCAAGATGCTGTGTCAGACGTACGTCTGGTACAAAACATTCAGTAAGGTGGACAGTATGTTTATTACCCTAAATTCACAGTGGATGGGGAGACAGAGCCCCAGGCTGTAAAACTGCAAGAAAGCACAATGTTGAAAACTAATTTTAAAGAAAGAAGAAAAAAATACACGTATAAGAGGAGAGGGGGCAGAATCTTCCTGGTGTACGGTAAAACATACTACAAAGCTGCCGTGTGTGCCATTTTCTTAAAAGGAAACACAGATATCAGTGGAGCAGAGTATAAGGTTCAAAATGAAACCAACACAGATCTGCATGCATGTACACACACACACACACACACACACACACCACACTTTCATATGAAAGAAGTGGCATTTTTCCCTTTGTTTTTTTTTTAAATAATCTCTACTCCCAGTGTGGGGCTTGAGCTCATGACCTTGAAATCAAGAGTCTCATGTATGAATTGAACCAGCCAGGTGCCCCAAAAGCGGCATTTCAAAATCATGAATCTTGAGAATGGCTGACCCTCTCAACAAGGGGCACGTGCATTTAAGAAAAATATAAAGTTAGAGCTCTAACACACACACACACACACACACACACACACACACACAACCTTTCCAAGGAGACTAAAGATCAAAATAATAAAATTATTAAACAAAAGAAAATACAGAGTATTGTCATTTTTTAAAAATGTTTATTTATTGTTGAGAGAGAGAGAGAGAGAGACAGAGTGTGAGCAGGGGAGGGGCAGAGAAAAAAGGGAGACACAGAATCTGAAGGAGGCTCCAGGCTCTGAGCTGTCAGCACAGAGCCCGACGCGGGACTTGAACTCAAGAGCCGTGAGATCATGACCTGAACTAAAGTCGGATGCTTAACCGACTGAGCCACCCAGGTGCCCCAAAACAGAGTACTGTTATAATTTAGGGATTAGGAAAGACTCTCCCAAAACAAGCCACCAACTTCATCAACTATTAAGATTGCAGTTTTATATATTAAAAAATGGGGGCACCTGGGTGGCTCAGTCATTTAAGTGTCTGCATCTTGGTTTCGACTCAGGTCATGATCTCACGGTTCGTGAGATAGAGCCCCACGTGGGGGCTCTTTGCTGACTGTGTGGAGCCTGCTTGGGATCCTCTCTCCCTCTTTGCCCCTCCCCCACTCACAGTGTCTCTCAAAAGAAACTTAAAAACAAAAAAGCAAAACTTGGCTAGAGAGAAAAATTTTATAGACAAAATTAATAGAAAGATGACAGAGGGGAAAAAATATTTACCACACACACACAGGCATGCACACACCAGAGAAAGTCCAATATCTGAAACTCATTAGAAGTCCTAATAATTTAATGAGAAAGTTATAAATAGCCTTGTAAACAGAAATGGTAAGGGATTCAAGGAGGCAATTCATAGAAATACAAATCGGGTCAGAGATGCTTACGTTTAGGTCCATAAAATGAGGACAGTAATCATACCAAATTCAGAGGGACGCTGAAGTTGAAATCAGTAAATTCCACGTGAAGGGCTTGACACAATCCTGGCACATAAATACACGGAATAAATATTAGCCAGTAGCAGTCACAGTAGTAGCCGGTGGTGGTAACAAGGATTAAGAAAAACACAAAATAAAAATCGGAGATCATCATCTAGTGTCACTAGCAAAGCCATAAAAGGATGCATGTTATCCGATACTGGAAAGAGTACTGCCGTGGGGACATGGGGACAGCACTTGCTCAGCCTGTCTGGAGGGCATTCTGGCCTCATCTATCAGCATTTTCCTCCCCGTGCCTGTGACAGACATTCAGTATATAGAAATGCTACCTACGGGAAGGCACGTGTACAAAAACGTGTACAAGGACAGTTACAATTAGAAAGAACCGGAACCACCATGGCATGGGGAGAGCTAACTATATTCTGACAAATCCATATAATGGGCAGAGTGCAGCCACGACATGGAAATGCATCCAATGCCTCGCTAAGCACAAACTGCGAGGCACAATTTGCACCTTCATATAAAACATGTATTTGCAGATAAACAAAAAAGGGAAAGGCCAAGCTGTTACTGTGGTTGCATCTAGGAAAGGAAGCAGGCTGGGTGGGAAGACCGGGTATTTTAAACTTTCCTCCCTTGACGGTCTTTGATTTCTTTAAATAAGCAAGCATGTACTAAAAACAAGTATTTTCTTAACAACAATAACAACAACAACAACAAAAACGGTAGGAGTGCCCGGGTGGCTCAGTCGGTTAAACATCTGACTTTGGCTCAGGTCACGATCTCACAGTTTGTGAGTTCAAGCCCTGTGTCGGGCTCTGTGCTGACAGCTCGGAGCCTGGAGCCTGCTTCCGATTCTGTGTCTCCTTCTCTCTCTCTGTCCCTCCCCTGCTCGCGCTCTGTCTCTCAAAAATAAATACACATCAAAAAAAACTTTTTTAAATAAAAACAAATTTGAAAAAAACGCACCGAAGTCAGTGTTTGTTAACAATCCTCAGTGGGCACCTGAGTAGATGAGTGTCCACTTCGTTCCTTCAACAGCCAGCCGGAGCCCAGCCTCTGCAGGTATGCTCCAGAGAGGAGCTATTACAGCTGGTTACTAACAGAATCGTTCAACTTGAACCTGACTCCGCTCATAACCTGCCGATCTCATCGGGCATGGAAGGCAACAAGCAGTATCTGCAACTGGCGGTTACACTTCTCGGGGTGAATTAAGAAGCTCGCATGCTGGTCTGTCGGTGCTCAGAACTCCGATTTACATAACACAAACACGTTCCCCAGAGCAGCAGATCCGAGTTCCGCGAATCACGCCAAGTTGGGGCCGACGTGTATTCCTACTGAGATCTCTTCTCTTAGGTGCAAAAATAGAAGGAAACCTACCTTACCTAAAAGGGGCAGCCAACAAGCGGGCCATTTCAACACCGTTATTCCTGTGTTCACAGCAAAAGGTGAAGCAAGACCCAAAAGAGCTCACCACGTGGCAACCGGTTACGGTCCAATGTGACGATGCACGTCTAGATCCGTTTAAAAAAAATATGTCTAAAATTCAACTACGGTAGACAGACGAGATGGCTCTTTTCTAACTTCTTTTACTCCGCAAGGCGAGACGGGATGACCACACCCCGGAGCTGGGCTGGGGAAGGATGGGAGCAGCTGAGTCATGCTAGGCCTTCAGAGGTGGCAGACGTCTTAGGGGCCACACCTTGGCCACGCTTACGACACAGAGCAGGAAACGTCGGAAGTCAAGGGCTTAGAAAAGCTGATCCTCACACACTTCAGCAAAGCAGGAAGCAAGAAATGAGTACTGCCTGCCTCATTCTCTCGACCTCTGTAATATAATCAACCGCAAATGGCAAACTTAAAACTGTCACTGTCACCAGAAGTTGTTTCGGCTGAAGGTGGACGGAAAGGGGGCGGAGTTGCCCACCAAATGGCTAGAGAGACACTTTTAGAAAGAGAACCACCAAGACAAACGTCGGCCGTAAGAAAGCCACATAATCTTTCACATGCATGTTCAAGACACAGCCTTCTATCAAAAGCCATCATTCCATCCCAAACACTCCTTTTAACATGGTAGTAATTAATTACACAGGTTGCTTAGAAGCAGACCAGGGTTTGGGCTGGTGCAGAAGAGAAAAATTTCTGCCACTCTGATTAGGCTCCTTTTTTTTTTTTCCCTATCCCTCCTCATGGGGAAAAAAAAAATCAGGCTAACATCTTTTTTTTTTTTTCTAGTTTCTAAGTTTAACTACATATATAAATAAAAGTCTTAACTGATCAAAATTTCGGATCCCATGATTTTGATTATAGTTTATATGATGGTTATTCATACCCATTCAAACGGTGGGTGGGTAGTCAAAAAAGCTTTTCACACAAAGAAGTGTGGTACCTGTTTAATGTCTTTATTGGGGCCAGGGGACAGGAACTGCATGGACAGTAACCGAGTGGCTGGCCACTCTGTGCCCAGCTCCAGGCTGGACGCCTTCCCGTGGTCTCTCATTTCATCTGCTCTTCACAATATCTTTAAACACCCAAATTACCAGACATGTCAGGAGAGTGACCATTTCATTTCCAGATAAGTCTTGTACATCTGGCTGGCAATTTGGTTATAAAGATTTTTAATGGTGCTAGATAAGGACCATTAAGAGAGAAGGAATTAAAAGGAGGAAAATTATTTGTCAGGCAAACATGTCAACAGTCTCTGGAGAAAAGGGAGGGAAGCAGTTTCCCTGTTTGCTGGATGATGAAAAGCCCAAAGAAGGCTAAGAATTTCTGTTACCAAGTTCTGGGCTCTGGCAGCAGGATCCTCCCGGAGTCCTCTGGTTTCAGGGAGGGACGCCAGGCCCAGGAAGGGATCAAGGGGTTCTGCCAGCTGTGAACTGTCCTGATACACCCAAGACTATCGCTTGTAAGCTCCGTCGTTATTAGAATTGCACTTCTAGAAGCAACACTGCAGCACAATTAAGGCATTAGCTCTTCCTCAGCCCTTTCATGTTGAGAGGGATCTTTTCTCCAAAATTGCCTCTCAAATCTGGTGCACCAGAATGACCTGGGGGTGGGGGGTGTTTAACTCTACACGCCTGGTCCCCTGCTCCCCACCCCCCGGAGCTTCTGACTCGGTAGGTCTTGGGTGTGACTGGAAATTCTGCATTTCTAACATGCTCCTGAGTGCTGCTGGTCTGGGACCACATACTGAAGAACCACTATTCTAAGAAGACCAGAATCTATCAAAGATAAGAAGAGGCTCCTTATTTTTATGTAGCAAAATCCTTATCAGTTGCGACCTGCGCCACACAAAAGCAGGGAATTTTGTCTTGTTCCAGAATGCTCAGCGCCTGGAACGTGGGCTGGCCTGTACCTGGTGCTCCGTTCACATCTACTAGGTAAGTCAACTGAATCCGTGGACTCCATGGTGGAAACTGGCCCACATGGGCAGGAGTGGGCAAAGAGAGTGATAGCGTTCGCACCAGGCTGCTAACAGTTTTTTTCCTTTTTCCTGGTCACAACAGAATACATTTTTAAGCATTTCACAACCAGCTCTCTGGGAGGGGGGGAAAAAAGGCCTTAATTTGTTGCATGTGCCATTTTCCTTGGTGTAAATTCTTCCACCAAGGTCAATCACAAGCTACCATCTTAGCATCACTGAATGCTTGGGGAGCGAGGAGTACAGGTGGTTTTCGTGAGCAGGTGGAAGGTTTCCACACACCTCTGGGTGCAGCTAAACGTTGGGGAGGCCACACCAGGGCCGCCCAGCTGCCCTTCATGGCATATGTGTCTTTCTGGTCCTGCAGCCCAACACTTCTTTGTTTAAAAAATTTTTTCTTTTAAGGTTTATTTATTTTTGAGAGACAGAGCGCAAGCAGGGGAGGGGCAGAGAGAGAGGGAGGCACAGAATCCGAAGCAGGCTCTAGGCTGCACAGAGCCTGACGCGGGGCTTGAACCCATGAACCGTGAGATCATGACCTGAGCCGCCGTTGGATGCTAAACCGACTGAGCCACCCAGGTGCCCCCGACAACACTTGTTTAGAATGCAAGGTAAATGACACGCACATTCCTTCCAAAGCATCTAATCCTGAAAACTGGAAACTCAGATTTTCGCATGTGTTTTAGTATGCGGGTGTGAATGGAAGGCTGAGCTACAGAATTAACTGTGCGTCCGTTTTCTTTAGGTTAGTGGAAGGGATCAATTGTGGCACTTCAAAAGGATGTAGAACGGATTTATTTGTTATCTGCTTCTGTGTGTACCACAGTTAATATTGCAAATGATAATAAACATGGCGTACAAAAATTGTGGCCCTTAATTTCTAAATTCAATCTAGTCTTCAACAATGTATAAATTTCCTGGTTGACTAGTGTATTTCAAAATGTCTGGACTGCACAATTACGACACATGATGAAAAATGTTTATTACACATTTTTCTCTTACCAAGTATGTCATGCACAGTAATGCTTCTCAGTTGAAATTGATTCATTTCAGCTAGTTTATTACGAACACATCAACAGATGTTTCCTCAATCTCTACAGACAACTGCAATTATTTTTTAAAAATTTTACCTTTTTAATTTGTTTTTCGTTATAGACGTTTAAGATTCTTTTCTTCTGAGCATTTGTTATTTTTATTCTTAGCAGAAGTATAGTTGACACACATGATGTTAGTTGCAGGTGTACAACATAGTGATTCAACAATTATACACCTTATGAAATGCTCACCACATTAGGGGTAGTTACCAGCTGTCACCATGTGAAGTTACTACAATATTATGGACTATGTTCCCTGTGACTGACTTATAACTGAAAACTTGTACCCCTTAACCCACTTCACCTTATTTTCTAAGAGCTGATGTGCGCTGGAAGGCAAGCTCTACCTAACAACGAAGGTACCACTCCCAACAGTCAGATAGGCAATGACAGCAAACACTTCATCCACCTTCCCAGGAATTGAACCCCAAATCCGGTGAGGGAAAAGGGGGGTTGGGGGAGCAGTGGTGTCATCAAAGTATGCCGTGGTCAGGCTGGTATCAACAACCACGCAGAGAAGTAGGTCCTAAGCAGATCTGTCTTCATTACCCAGGTAAGTAAATGATAAATGCAAAACTGCCTGGGCCTTCCCTGAACTGCAGACTTTGATCCTTTCTTCTCCGAGTGACAGGGAGGCTTCGAGTGGCCGATTCACAGCATGCCTGCCCATAAAGCAGACAGAGCTCCAGCAGGCTGTGCAGGGCACGTTTTCTCTGCATCATCTACTAAGGGTGGGCGCACAGCCCTGGGGTTCCGCGGCGGGTGGGGGGGGGGGGTTAAGCATGCCAGAATTAAAGTCCGGCTACGAGGAAGCATGTGCTTTGAAAATCTCTACCATATTTCAAAATGTAAATGTACACTGTATACAGAAGACGCAGCTACGTGATTCCCTATTTCTGCTCTTCCTTCAAGGTCTAGTACAGTAGCCCTCAACGGGGGCGGGGGTTGATTTTGCCCCCAGAGACACATGGCAATGTCCAGAGGCACCTTTGGTACTCTTTTTTACATTTTTTAATCTTTATTTATTTTTGAGAGAGAGAGAGAGAGAGAGAAAGGGAGAGAGAGAGAGAGAGAGAGAAAGACAGTATGAGCCAGAGAGGAACAGAGAGAGAGAAGGAGCCACGGAATCCGAAGCAGGCTCCAGGCTCTGAGCTGTCAGCGCACAGACTGATGTGGGGCTTGAACCCACGAGCCGTGAGATCACGACCTGAGCTGAAGTTGGACACTTAACTGACTGAGCCACCCAGGTGCCCCGAATGTTTATTAATTTTTGAGAGACAGAGTGAGAGCAGGATAGGGCCAGACAGAGAGGGAGCCACAGAATCCGAAGCAGGCTCCAGGCTCCGAGCTGCCAGCACGAACTCACGAACCTCGAGATCACGACCTGAGCCAAAGCCGGACGCTTAACCGACTGAGCCCCCCAGGCGCCCCCTCCACAAGTGTGACAGTCTTAATGGGCGGGGCTGCCGGTGTGGAGTAAGGGGAGGCCACACAGGCTGCTCAACAGCACACGATGCACAAGCTCTCACCAAAGGACGGGTCTGGCCAAAATGTCAGTGGTGCCGAAATCCTGCTCCAGTTTCAAATGCCCTAAGGCTTTCTCCGTCCTCTTCCCCACGTCTGGAGGCCTGAGAGACTCCATCGACACCATCTCACGGCCTTCACCGGCCCCTACCCTGTCATGCGGACCGAAGGACATGTTTCCTATCGCCTTCCTCCTGATGAGGGCGAAAGCGCCTCGGCCAGTCCCCTTTGAAGCTCTCAGGAGCCTGGGAACTGCATTCTGCACCAAGTGGGCGTGCGAGAAGTATCCATCCAACACTCTGCTTTCCCCGAAGCGGGTGAAGACACTGAGAGTGGAGACTCACCAACACTGAAGAGTTCCTACAGGTGGAGGCGGCGGGGAGGGGCAAGCACTAAATCAGGGTCACACAACTCATTTCCTATAGGCGCTATATCTCATTTAATCCTTGGAACCACCGAAGCGGACGGGAAACACTCTTTTAGGCACCCACAGCTCACAGGTCTAATTTGTAAATGGTTACATGCTGGTAAGCGGCAGAGCAGGCTTCTGAGGCTAGATCTTCAAGCCCTCTGCTCCTCAAGGGCCCCACGGCCACCTGTCACTGGGCTCCGGGCTGAAATCACGCCTCCCTATGGAATGAGGGTGTCTGAGATGCTAAGAGCGAAAACAGCAACGTGAAAGGAAACTTTACATTATCAGTGAGATCGTCACAAGTTTCACTACCCGATATAGCAACAAAGTCGGTCAATTCAAGGCATGATGCAAAACAGGCTTAATATACAGGATACATACTTAAAAAATTAATTATAAAGATGCTTAGAATTTACAGGAGTCTTTCCTCCAGAGGAGAACTCAAAGGCTCATTTTTAAATGCTAACGTGCTGGAGCTTAAGAAAATTCAAGTTTCTGTTGATGTTGTTTAGTTTTTTGTCCTCAGCAAAATCAGAGCGCCTCGGGAATCACGGTCCAAAGAGCCATCTCAGTCCAAGATGGAACTATGGGACCATCTTTATGCACAGCGCTCTGACTCTAGCTGGCTCTGGGCTTTGAGAGGTTGCAAAACGTTGGCTTTCTCGAAGCAGTCAGGAGCCAGGCCCGGACCTGGTAAAGCATGTAATAAATAACATCTAATGGCTCATGTCTGTGAGCCCTGGCAGTATTGATCCCCCAAATCAACCCGATGGACCTGTTTCGTTCTCATATTAGACACTGAGACGTGAAAACAACGAAAAGTTTTTTGTGGCACCACATTAATTTATTTTTAATATTTTATTTAATTTTGAGAGAGAGAGAGACAGCGTGAGGAGGGGAGGGTCAGATAGAGAGGGAGACACAGAATCTGAAGACAGGCTCCAGGCTCTGAGCCAGCCGTCAGCACAGAGCCTGATGCGGGGCTCGAACCCACGAACCGCGAGATCATGACCTGAGCCGAAGCCGGACGTTCAACCGACTGAGCCACCCAGGAGCCCCTAATTTTTTTTTTTTTTTTAAGTTAGGGAAACCAGTCCTTGGTTTGCCATTGTTCATCGAGACTTGCACTCTGAGCTCTATGCCAGAGCCACGTTCCGGCGCGTGGCCCTAGCTTCTAGAAGGCTGGATGGCCTTGGCGTCACTCACAACCAACTCCTACCAAACAACCATCTGACGGAGGACACGCTCGGCCGCAGCCATTCCGGCAGCCCCGAGAGTGAACCGTCTGGACCTTCTCAAATCTTAGTTCTTGCCTTAGCCTGTCCCTCACCCCATGCCGCCTTTCTGCATGGTCCCCGCTGCTCTCCTGCTTCCAGCCTCGTTCAGTCGATGGCGCCCATACCCGACATGGTGTGACCTGGTTCTCTTCTCTGGGGGAAATTTCTTGGCTTTCTGTTCACTCGGCAACCTGTTCCAGGCGGGCCTCGACCCAACAGAGTCCAGAACCTTCCTACTACGGGGCAAAGTAAGTCCCCTGCGGGCAGGGAGTCCAGCCTACCGAGTCACCCCGTTCCCGGCCTGGTGAGCAGCAGCTGCAGCACCCCGGACCCCCCTCCTGCACCACCCACTTTGCGCCTTGGGTGACCCACCTTCAGATGGTTTGCCCTAGCAACGACCGGGAAATACGGACGTTGGCACCAGGGTGGGCATGGGGTACGGGCACACCTGGCTCATTCTTCCGGGGCCTGCGGGCTACTCCCTCCCCCGGAGGAAGGAGCGGAGACCGGCCTCACGCCAGCGCCCATTCTGCAGGTGGCTGCGGCCTTGGCCTGGCCAGCCCCAGCTCCAAGCCCCTGTGCTGTGCTCACCCACCTACAGCCGCGTTTGCCAGATGTCCCAGGAGATCAGAAGATCTTAGCATTTCTCTAACTGAAGAGGGTAGAGGTAGGGAGGGGAGTAAGTGCTACAGGCAATTCTTATTATCAGGTGAGCTTGGGAAAACACTGGATTCTTTCCGTCTGACAGGCATCTTGAGTCTCTACTATAAAATTAATACAGTGGCAGAGACCACAGAGGGGAACATCCAGGAATGAGCTGAGACTCTGGAGCCAGGCTCCTTGGGTTCTGTTTCGGTTGCCCCACTCATCAGGGGGGGCCCTGAGCCAGCCCCTTAGCCCCTCGCTGTCGGGTTCTTCCCACATATAACGAGCACGCTGATGATGCCCACTTCATAGGTTGTTGTGTGGATAATGGGCTAATGTGCGTAAAGCACTCAATTTAGTGCCCTCCATACGCGGGCACTCGATAAACATTAGCTATTATTATCCCACAGACCAGAGACTGCTGAGTGGTAGCCCTTAAGCCAAATCTGTCCTAGAGACCTATTTTGTTTGGCTTGCACATTTTCCTTTTTAATCGAGCCAACGTTTTAAAACTGGTAGATTTCTGGCATTTTAAGGTTGAAGAACCGGCAGCGCGCAGGGCCTGCCCTCCTCCCTGGCAGGCGTCGCCTAGGGCAGGGTCCCACGGCCCCCTCTTGATAGGGCTTTGTTCAAGCACAGCCCGCACATCACCATCCCGTCCCCCTCCTCACCCCCCCTGCAGGGAACGAACTCCCTGCCTGACCCTCGTAGGAAGGCCAATCCCTATTCTCCAATTTTACCAACATATCCAATGTTAGTTTTATTCTCCCCCCATAGCGACTTCGGTCCAAATGGTCTCCCCTTGTGTGACCTGTCTTCTGCTCCCTGCCTCTGCCTTAGGATGCCTCCCCAGCCGTGAACAATCCCCTCGATCTTCCGTCGCACAGGGGCTCTGTCTGAGAACGCACAGCAAAACCATCTGGGACGCTTTGGAAAAAAGCGTGTCGGGATCCCACCCCCACAGATTGTAATTAATCTGGGTGGGGCCCAAGAGTTTGGGTAATTTTGGGGAAATGCCCAGATGATTCGGGTGTGCACCCTAGTGTGCTCCGAGACTGCTGACCACGGGAGCCAGGCCCCTCGACTCTCACGGCCCGGCGGGCACTGCCTCGTCGGCTCCGCACATCCGAGGACTAGAAGAGTCTTGTTTTGCTCCCGACTCCTGTTTAGTCTTGCTTGCCAATCACCTTGTGTTAAAAGCCTGTCTCCCCACGCAGGCTGTAAACTCACGAGTGGGCGGGTCACACCTCACACTTCCTTTGCATCCCCAACAGGATGCACCGGGGTGGTGAGCACACTGCAGGTGTCTACCGAACACGCCTCTCAAATACCTGAGTCTCTGGGGTCGAAGGCACTGAGCGGACTTCCGCGATGGAAACACCACTGACCGAATGACTTCTTGGGGCTCGCAGGTTTGGAGGAGACAGTCAAGGACACCGACGACGAGGCTACAGGGAGGTGCACTTGATTGGCCAGTGGGAAGGAGGGCGGCGAGGGAGGCGAGGCTGAGTGGGAGGAGAGCGAGCCCACGAGCAAGTGATGCACCAGAGGGGCCACCTGCAGGATCTCACGTGCCAGGTCAGATCCGAGCTGGGAGGAAGGGGAGGCAGAACGGGAAAGGCGAGATTTCACCGTATGTACCTTGAACGCTCGGGAAGAGGCGGTAATTAGTTTGGTACGTCACAGAAGCACCCAGTGAAGGCTGCAATTCTGGCATCCTTCTAGAAGCCAGGCAGAGGGAGAGGTGAGGGATGAGGGGGAGGAACCGACCTAACAAAAAAAAAAATGAGGGTTGAAAGGGAGCTGAGAAGGGGAAACTGAGGCTCAGAGGCCGGCTCCACGATTCTAGAGAGCAACACAGCTCTCCTCTCCCACCCCCTACACGGACAGGGCCTCCACGCCACCCAGACACCCTGATTTCTGCCATTCAATCTTAAGCCATGGTTTACTGTGCAGACGTGAAATCATGTTAACAGCGCAATTCATGTCAATAGTGCAACTTTATTAACACGTTTAATCACAGAAATAAAGATTTTAGTCACGATGCTATTACTACTGCTAGTACTATTATAACGAGCTTATTCTTCTGTTCCTTCTCCCAAGTCAGCGCTCAGCTTATAAAGAGATAGGGATCCTAACGTCTACGTCAGGGGAAAGCTGCCCCGTGTCTCACCCCTCCTCCCCATCACCTCCATCTGTGGAGGCGGAACCGGGTTTAAATGAACGCAGGGCTAGCGTCCCATCCCCCAACCGCAGGAGGTAGGTACCACCATCTTCCCATTGTACAGGTGAGGACATTAAGACACAGAGCAGGTGGTGAGCCCCAAGCCCCATGGCTGGCAGGCAGAGCCAGAATTAGAACCCAGGCGCTCTGGCTCCAGACTCTATCATCTGACCCTCATGCTCAGATGCCCTTTCCTTTTCATCTTTGAGGTGAGGGTGAGCTTTTGTACGCATGAGCCCCCCTCTCTCCGAAGGCCTGCCAGACACAGAGGGGCTCAAAAGGGATGGCATCGGGGCCACAGGGCCGCAGCTCTGGTTTTCTATTTCTAGAGCCTTGGAGCCTCAGAAATGCCAGAGGGCAAAGGAGGGGTGAGCCCTAAAGGCTCAGAGTTCACTCCGGTGTCAGGAGTCCCAGCGTTTGGGGTCATGAAAACTCGAGCATGGAGAAGCCCTTCTCAGCAGTTCAGGCAGGAGCCTGCTGGAGGAGCCACAAGGCCCTCGGGGGCGGGGGGGGGGGGGGGG